>PVIJ01020596.1:0-20570 GCA_004024925.1 Scalopus aquaticus | reverse complement strand
CAGGTGCCCTCAAAATGTCACCAGTTGGGGTAGACCTGTCATCGGCCTTGGAAAACGGGGCGCGTGGGGCAGGGTTACAGAGCTGAGAATGAAGGATCTGCAGTGCCTGCGACCCCTGTCATCCCCTCCCCAGCTCTCTCTGGGCGCGCGCGCGTGTGTGTGTGTGTGTGTGTGTGTGTGTGTGTGTGTGTGTGTGTGTATAGAAGAACTGGGTGTAGGCCAGAGGTGGACGGTGAGAGGATTCACCAGAGACAGAGTGGGGAGCAGAACAGGCGGATCCACTGAAACCCGCTGCTGAGGGGAGCCGCGGGGAGGCAGGAGAGGTCTGCTGCACCCGTGGGCAGCTCCCTGGCCGGCGATGGAGCCCAGGCCACAGGAGAGACAGCGCTGAGACGTGCCCCCTCGGCCTCAGGGCAGGCCCTGTCCGGGCTCCCATCCCATTTTCTGATCGTCTGGCTTTCCTTTCCCGACTCTCTGTGGGACCTGATCACCTTGACTCAGTCAAGGACGCTGGAAGGAAGATCAGGCAGGCCTGGAAGGGGCTTTTCTCAGCAGCAGCCCTCGCTGTGTTCTTCCCGGGCTGTAGACAGTGAAGGCGATGCCCACGCCGCCCCTGCCATGGACTTGTTGCCAAGTCCTCCGTGTGGCCTCGCCATCGAGCCGTCCTGGGAGAAAGCGCTGTCACTGGCACCTTAGAGTTGAAGTAATTGAGTGCGGCGGGGGGTGGGGGGCGCTGCCTGAGGTCAGGGACCAACTAGGCAGCCAGCGTCAGGGGCCTGCGGCCTCCCTGCTCCGGCCTCCCTGCACCTGCCTCTGCCCTGGCCAACATCACCCAGGCCCCCCCACCTGGGCACGCGCGCTGGCACAGCCGCAGTAGAGCTCCCCCATGAGTCACCTTCCTTTGAGTGAGCCTCTCTGCAGCTGGGCCGGCAGGGTGACAATTATGAGGCTGTGCACTTCACTGCTTCCCTATAAACGCCCAAGTACAATTTGGAGGTGTTGGGGGTAGAAAAGGGAGGTTCAGTTTGCCTTCTGATTAAAAGACCCTCATCAAGGCAAATATTCATTTGAATATGGGGATCTTGGGTTAACAATCGTGCGAAACCTGCAAATTCATCGTGCTGCATCAGCGCGGGGCCCGGCCGCAGGAGCATGCGGGCGAGGACCCCGAGGAGGGGCCGGGTAGCTCAGGGGCCTGGTGGGAGGGCACACACGAGGGCCTTCCGCTGGGAGCCGGTGAGAAGCCTTGCCTGCCTGTGGCTTTCCATGCCCAGGTCCGGCTACATAACTTACAGCGCCGAGGACAAAATGCAAATGTGGGTCCCTTGCTCAAAACTTACTATGAATTTCAAAATAGCGACAGCAGGACGTGAAATGACACGAGGGGGCCCCTGAAGCCAGCCCGTCGGCCTCATCCTCTGCTGGAGCCCGTCATTTGCCAGCTCACCGGCCAGCTCCGCCCACGGCCATTGCCCTGGGAGCAGAAGGAGGCCAGAAGAAGAAAGAGAGACCCCCGCAGATGGGCGAGCCCTCTGTGGGACACGCTGAAAACATCTGCTTCAGAATGTCCCTTCAGCTATTACAACCTGCAAAAAAATAGCGCAACAACACACCCGCACAAGTAATAACTGCTCGGAGAAAGTACTGGTAATCACATGTTGGCAAGGTTATGGAGCAGCTGGGACTCCTGTCTGCTGCTGGTGGGAATGCCAGACTCGGGGAAACGGCTGGGCAGTGTCTTACGAAGTTAACCATGCCCTCGTTTACCTGCGTTGGCCTGCACAGGCTGCCGTAACAGCACCGGGCCCGGGCGGCTGGGACAACAGACATTTACTTTCCACGGCTCTGGAGGCTGGAAGTCCACGCTCAAGGTGCCAGCGAGGCAGATGTCCATCTCCTGGGTTGAGAGAGGGCACGATGGTGTCCTCTAATACGGATGGGCTTAAGCATGAATTTGGGGGTTACATTCAGGCCGTGACATTACCCAAGGGGAATGAAAACCCTGTTCGGACAAAAAGCCTGTGTAGGAGTATTAGTCCTTCTATTGACCATCCAACACTGGAAACGATGCAAATGTCAATGGAAAATTAAACCTCTGCACTGGTGCGGAGATACTACTCAGCTAGTGCGGGAATACTACTCAGCCAGCAAAAAGGATAAACTATTGCTATTTGTAACAGGTTTGATGGATTTCACAGGATATACTGAGTGAAGGAAGCCAGTTTCCAAAGGTCACACCATTTAATTCCCTTCATATGACATTAAAAAGAAAACGTAGACCTCCCTGTTGGCACAAGGGGTTAAGTCTCAGCCTATGAAGTTATCACAGCCACTCCAGCCCAAGTTCAATCCCCGGCCAGGGAGCTTCCCACATGGTGCAGCAGACCTCTCCTATCTCCCGCTGCTCCCCTCAGCAGTGTATTTCAGTAGATCTGCCTGTTCTGCTCCCCACTCTGTCTCTGTTGAATCATCTCACCACCTCACATTTCTGGTCTACACCCCAGTTCTTGCATGCATGCATAAATAAATAAATAAATAAATAAATAAAAGACAAAACATTAAGGACTGAATGGAGATCCTGTGTCTGTCTCCAAAGCAAGAGCTTGCAGGCGTTTGGGGGTGATGGGTCTGTGCTGTATCGTAATCGTGGTCGTTCCACCAATCTAGCCGTGTGTTAAAATTCAGAGACCTGAACACCAGATTTTTTTAAAGTTAAATTTATTCTTATTACGTTAAGAAAATGAAAAAAGAAATGTAAGATCATCAAGTGGAAAAATAAATAAAACCTGTTTGCCAGGAGCCTGGGGCTTCTCAGCCATCTGGTCCTCGTTCTGGGGTTCCTGTAAGAGCCGCTCGCTGCCGCTCCAGACACACACACACCTGCCCCTCGTTTAGCTCGATGCCGTTTATGGAGCCCCACGGAACAAGGTCGCATTCGGGACACTGGCTTCCAGAACCTTCGTCAATCACAATTAACGAGGCTCGCAGGCGGTCGGGGCCGCAAGCCCAGTCCCACACGGGAGCAGGGCCGGCCCAGGGCTCCCGCGGAAGGGGTCCGCCCTAGCACCCCAGCCCCCTCGCCTCCCTGCCTCCGGTCTCTCCCGGGGCCCCTGTGGCTAACCCCAGGCTGAAGCTAGTGGGGGGCAGGCATCGGCCTTACCCATTTAGGTCTCCTCCCCGGACGTGAGCAGGAGGAGCGAGGGTGTGGGGGGACGCGCTGTTGCGGCCTCGCCTCTAACCCCGCGGGCTGAGGTCAGCGCTTTAATGCGGGCTGAGGCCAGGCCACACGGGCCAGGAGCAGGAGAGAACGTTCTGGAACGACCCGGGAGGCCCAGCAGAGTATTAGCGGGCAGGGGAGGCAGGACACCACGGCGGAAGTTAAGAGGTGCGGCTGTCCCCCGAGTTCAGTTTCATTCACCATTTGTGGAAAAGCAATGACCTGACGTGCGGTGGCACGCGCCGTTGCAGCGAAGGAGGACGCGGGGCGTGGACGCGGGCCGTGCGCTCCCGCCAGCTGCCGCGGCGCCTCCAGCTCTGTCCCTGGACTTCGGGGCCAGGCGGAGTGGCGATGCGCACGCCCTCCTCCTGCTGGGCGCAGCATGCCTCAGGGCAGGGCACGGGGACAGTCCGTGCCCAGAGACTGAGCAGACTTCTCTGCTGGTGGGGACACACTGGGACGCCAAAGTCCACAGCCGTCCAGGCCCCCGGCCAGGTGAGCGCCAGCCCCTTCTCCCTTGGCGTCCTTGGCACCCGCCTGCCTCTCGCCCCCTGCTCTGTCGTGTCCTCACACCATCCTGCCCATTCCCCGGCGCCCCCATTTCTGCCTCCATCCACTTAGGCCAACAGAAGAGCCTCACCCTCTTCAAGGGGCATTCCTCCGGAAGGTAAGGGGGCCCTCCCGCGTGAAGGATGGGCTGCATTTCATAACCTTACGGATTTATTTTGAAAAATCAAAATTCTTTTGAAGGAAAAGATGGGCAGGACTAAAGAACGAGAGAGAAAAATGAGGGTACCTGTCCATTCTGTCCCATCTAACAGGGCCCAGCACATAGTAGGTGCTCGATAAACAGTGGTGAAGTGTTTGAGGGCTTGGGTTCTAGACGCGGCAGTCCAATTCGGGGCATTGCTTGAATCGCTTGCTAACTCGTCCACCTACAGCAAGTCCCTTAGCGCTGGGGGACCTCAGTTTCTTCATCCATAAAATGGGAAACAGTAGTGCCTCCTTCACGGGGTCATTGTGAGGATGCCATTGGATAGTCCAAGTAAAGTCCTTCGTGATTTTAATAATGCATGATGAATCATAATAACGTATTATGTTGCAAGAGGGGGGTCCTCAGGAAGGGGGAGTGTCCCAGGACCCCACCCCCACCTCAGGCCAGAGGGAGCCAGGGTACCTAGGACTACGAATCCCAGAGGGCCGTCATCACTGAAGAAAGGATACTGAGGACTGAGGGAGTAGTTCAGGAGAGGATTTGAGTCCTAAAAACCAGACCTGAGGGTTGGAGAGCCTATCGGGCCATGGTGTGGATTGGCCAGAGTTTTTCCTGGGTAGGCGTGAAGAGTCCAGCTCAGCGAAACTGGTAGGACGTTTTCACCAATTCATTTCTTTATCTTTTCTTTGTCCTTTTTGTAAATAAATCTTTTTATTAATTTTATTGTGTGTGCCTGCATTTGAGTTTTTAAGTCTCTTTTAAGCGCACGTGAGAACCCAGCCAGGCACCCACGGGGTTCCCCTGTAACAATGACGCTATCGCTGCCTACTGAGCATGTGCTGTCCCGCAAGGACGCCACGGCCCGGGGACAACAGGCTGCGGCTTCCAAAACGCGGCGATTAGTGGAAGGAGAAAAAGGTTCCCGCACTCAGGGAAGGTCTTTGGGAGCCTTGAACCTCGTCAGGCCGACAGAGTTCAGGAGGTGGTAATCTAGGCCTTTGCCTGGGCATGCTTTGGGGCACCGCGCAGCAGGGTGGGGGGAGGCTCTTTGGACAAGAGCATTCTGGAAGTGACGCAGAGCCCCTCAGTGAGACCGTGGGAAGTGCACCTGTCAGCTTTCCTAGTCGGGGCTGTCAGCACGGGTGACCCCTTCGCCTTCACCAGGGCACCGACCTGCCGGGAAGAGACTGGGCCCCGGCTCCTGTCAGTGACACCCCCCCCCGCAGCGCACCCCTCTTCCTCCTCCTCCTCCTCCTCCTCGTCTTCCTTCTCCTGTGCCCTCGATGGACCAAGCTACGTAAGTGCAGAGAGCAAAGACTCTGCAAGCGCACAGGTGGGGGCACCAAGGGGGTACACAGGCCTCACATTCACAGAGTGTGTTTGGTATTTTGGGGGTGATGTTATCTTCCAGTGTCATCACAGAGATAAACTGTCAGAATGGAAGGAAGATGCTCCACATGTCACGTTGAGAAACACAGGCCTATCGCCAGGTCGCTGTGTCTCTGGGGCCCTGACATTGGCATTTAACAAAATAAATTTTCTGCTATGCCATGAAGAACTCAGTGACATTGCACTGGATTGTGTGTGTGTGTGTGTGAAGTGTCCGTTTGTTATGTGTGAGCTCAACAGGGGCAGAGAGTTAGGGGTGTTTTGTTCTTCACTGGATCCCTTGGTTGTAGAGAAGTATCTGGCACATAGTAGGTGTTCAGTTAACATTTGCTGAAGATACAAATGAAATGTAAACACTTTAAATAGTCCTTCATTTTTGTCACCCTGTTTCGGCATGTCATCATTTACAAAAACAACAACAGAAATGGGTCTCCCTGGTGGCGTAGGGTTGAAGTCTCAGCTCTGTCACCGCTGTGGCCTGAGTTCTATCCCCGGCCAGGGAGCTGATCCACAGGGCGCAGCAGACCTCTCCTGTCCCCTGCTGCTCCCCTCAGCAGTGGATTTCAGTGGATCCACCTGTTCCTGCACCCCCGTCTGTCTCTGGTGGATCCTGTCACCCCCACCTCCCCACCCCACCCCCCCCCACCCCCCACCTCTGGCCTACACCCCAGTTCCTCTATGCAAAAATAAATAAAATCTTTTTAAAAAGACTGGAAGTCTCAGGAAGAGCTGGATGGTCTCCCCTTACCCCTCCCGCCCCTGCAACTGGAACTAGGCAGGGGTGCTTAAAGGGGCTGTGCCAGGTTGCAGGGAAGACAACACCTGCGGGGGCAGGGCAGCCCCAGAGAGCTGTCAATGGCGCCTGGGTGAGAAACATCACCTGGGTCCCACCCAACTCTTCAGGAGCCTGCTGGTGTCTCCTGATTCTACTGTTGCTAAGTCAGAGAGTCCCCAGGGAACAGGGTGGCAGGGCAAGGTTGGGGGGCCAGGGAGGAGTTGGGGGCAAGAAAAGGTTGGTAGGGAAAGCTGATCCCTGGGCTTGAGAGAAACCCAGTCCCCACGTCTTCTCAGGCTCAGCATATTTTATTTTTTCTTAAGATTGATTTATTTGTGCATCCAAGCTGGGGTACAGGCCAGAGGCAGGGGAGGTCTGCCGCACCGTGTGGGAATTTCCCCTGCCGGGTGTCGAACTCTCATCGCCGCTGCCGACAGCTCCACAGCGCAGCGCTTGGCCACTGTGCCAGCAGGGAGGCCCCCCGCCCCCCAGCATATTTTTAAAGAGAAGCGATGCCAAGTTGGGGTGTACTGGAAGCTTCTGGGTGAAAGGAAAAATCGCTGAAGCCAGCCAGGAAAACCCCAGGATGGATCCCAGCTCAGGAGGGGCGTGGCTGCCCTTTCGTGCCCCCAAGAGAAAGTCCCCGAGCTCGGGTCCTCCGGGCGTCCTCTGGGGCGCCAGGGTGGTCCCCCAGCTGGCCGTGCGCCCGGCTCGCGGGGCTGGGAAAGCGCCCACGTGGGGCCGCGCTCCCCCTCCCGGCGCGGCGCCCGCGCGGCGCCCGCTGCCCACTAGGTGGCGCCTGCGCTCCAGCGGCGCCTGCGGGGCGGCCAGCGCGGCGGCGAGCTCGGCGGCCGCGGAGCCACCCTGAGCCCCGGGATTCCGCGACTGGAGGGCAGCGCCGGCAGCCGAGGTAGGATCCCTGAGCCCCGGGCGTCTCCCTGAACCTCCGGGGCTGGTGGGGGTGCCGAGGCGGCCGCCGAGCCCCGCGCGCGGGGTGCCGACACAGCCCGAGGAGTCGGGGCGGCTGCACGTGCTGGGGCCCGGGGACCCCGCATTCTGCGCCTGGGCCTGGGGCGTTGCAGGGCGCGGGGCTGCAGGGAAGCACGCCCGGTCTCCGACCGCGAGCCCTGAGGGGGGAGGGCAGCGCCTCCAGGGCGACTTCGGCGCGGGGCTGAGGACCGCCAAGACCCAAGCACCATTTCTCAAACTTGGCTGCAGCTTGGGAGGCATTGAAAATGCTGACGCCGGCCCCAGCCCCCGGAGACTCGGATGCGAGTGGGCTGGGGTGGGGCGCGGCGGCCGGGCTCCCCAGGAGATTCAACTAGCAGCCAAGTTTGGGGACCCTCCGTGCAAAGGCTTGGAGGAAGCCCAAGGGCGTTTGTTACCGCCCAGAATGCTGGTTCTTCCCTTCTCTTTTCTCCTCCTCCTCCTCCTCATTACTCTCTTCTGCGGCCTTTTAAGCAGGAAATATCTCCTGCATTGAGTTGTCAAAGGGAGAGCAGCAAACCCGCCCCCTCCCCACCCCATTCCCTGTAGGGCCTGCTCAGAAAGGGCTGCATTGAAAAGTGAACAGGGGCCAGAGAGACACTGAAGCGGACTATGAGCGAAGCCCTGTGGGGTGTCCAGCCTGTGGGCTGTCGGGCTTGCTCCTCCTTACCCTGCTCCCGCAGAAGTTCAGGGGCCCAGCTAGAATGGCCCTCATCATTTTGGGAAACGCAGCTGAATAGAGTAAGAGCCCTTGCAACTAATTAAATGATCCTCTTGGGTTTACTGACATACCAGCAAAGCCGTGACCAGCCGGGAAGCCCCTCGAGCCAGCCCTTCCTTATCGTGATCATTGAGAACTCACGGAAGCCCCTACCTCAGTTTCCGCATCTGTAAAATGGGCTTGATGGTATAAAACAGTGTTGCCGTGGGACTTGGGAACAGTGAAAGGTGATGTTTATTGAGAGTGTGGGTGTGCCAGGGGCCATGCTGAGCGTACGTTTCTGTGTGTTGCCGTTGCCCTTTGATCCCTCACAACAACCCAAAAGGTCATAGTTACCCCATGGGACAGCTGAGGCAACCTGGACTCCTCCGGAAGCCTGAGGAACTTACTCAGGATTTTATGAATAATAAAAGGCAGGTCCCCTCTTTGAATCCAGGCTCCAGAACTCTGACTCCAGAGCCAGATGCAAAAGTGCAATCTCCTGCCGTTTTCCTTGTTGACTGAGCGAGCGCAGAAAGAGCACTCAGCACACAGTAGGCCCGCAGCATTTTCTACAGGAACATTTGCTCCCATGGCTGCCAACAAAGCACTTTTCTCTGAGTTGACTCATTTGTTCGCGCCAAATGTATTTATCATTGAGGGCCTACTATGTGCCAGGCAGCATTCCAGGTGCTAGAGGTGGTGAGCAGACAAAGCAGGTGGCCCTCGGGACCTCACATTCCAGTGTATGTGAGACATGAGAAGAAAGCAGAGGGGATGCTCATTATTCGGCACAGATCCTGTGGTTGTGAATTTGCCTGCTTCCGAATATTTATTTGTGACCCCCAAATTAGTATGCACAGCACTTTCATGGTTGTTTGTGGGCGTGTGCAGCTTGGCAAAACTTGGAGTCGCCCAGCACACATTACCAGATGCCCTCCCAAGAGAAGACCTCTGCTTTCTTTTTTTTTTTTTTAAAGATTTATTTATTTATACATACAAGCTGGGGTACAGGCCAGAGGCGTGGGGCGGCGAGAGGGTTCACCAGAGACAGAGCGGGGAGCAGAACAGGCAGATCAGAAACACACTGCTGAGGGGAGCAGCGGGCGAGGCAGGAGAGGTCTGCCGCGCCATGTGGGATTCTCCCCAGCCGGGCGTTGAACTCGCATCACGTGCTGCCGACAGCTCCACAGTGCAGCCGTCAACCGCTGCACCACCCTCTGCTGTCTTGTTGCCTCCTCAGATGCCACACAAACACCCTTTCTGTGGCCCAGTTAGTGCCATTGTTCACATTTCTGTGCTTTTTGTCCATGATTTCTCTGTTTAAAATGACCCCCAAGCATAGTGCTAAGTGCTGTCTGATGCTGAGCACAAGGTTGCACAGGCCCGCGGAGAAAATGGGTGTCAGATGAACTTTGTTCATGGTCGCGTGTGGTGCTGGTGTTGCTGGGAGTTCCTTGTGAATCAGCAGTGCATATTGAGGAAGGTGTCTTTAAACAGAAACAGCATCAAGCAAGATTAGCTCTTGGTACATTGATGAAAACATTGTAACGCGTGGAAGCTGGCCCTGTGTTCCCTCTCAGAGCAATGGTTCTTTATTTGCTAATTCTGTGTTCATGGCAACCTTGTAGAACATAACTGCCAGGAGTCATTGAGCATTGACTGTAGTTCGACATTACTGTCCATGCAATGAAAAATCAAGCACAAACATGGAAAGGTATCCAGAAGGGGCCTGGCACTGGGGCTCAGTTGGGATGAGGAGAAAGGTAGAAAAGGTAGCATGTGCAAAGGCCCGGGGGTGTCCAAAGGCTTGGCAAGGTCAGGGAACTCCAGGAGAGCCGGGGTGCAGGGAGTGCGGTGGTCAGCGGGAACAGAGGTGCGGGGGAGAGAGGGGCCGGCCAGGAGGCACTGTGCTGGCAGCTGCTGTCCTTGCATCCGGTTAGCGCCGTAATCCTGGCAGGCGGGCGGCATCAGGTCCGCCTTTGGCAGATAATGATGGAACTGGTGCCCGTGCCCTGAGGGATTTGCCCACAGATACACTGCCGGGAAGCGGCAGCACTGCCCCCTAATCTAATGAGGAACAGATATTTGGTTACTGATCAGGACCTGGTCCTGGGCTGCAGGTTGGGTTTGGTTTGGGGAGGAATCAGTTTCTGCAGTTGGCTGCAGAAACCATCCATTGTGAATGAAAGCGGCTGCAGCAGTGGGCCAAGCATGAAGAAGTTCTCTTTCCTTTTCAAAACTGGAAGTATTCCTGGAATAAAAACAGTCTCGCGTACCTGCGGAGGGCAAAAGGGCACAGAGTTATAGAAAAAGAATATGAGAGGGGCCTCCCTGGTGGTGCAGGGGTTAAGTCTCAGCACTATCAAGTTCACACTGCAGCCTGAGTTTGATCAGGCCGGGGAGCTTCCCACAGGGCGCAGCAGACCTCTCCTGTCTCCCCGCTGCTCCCCTCAGCAGTGTGTTTCAGTGGATCTGCCTGTTCTGCTCCCCGCTCTGTCTCTGGGGAATCCTCTCATCTCCCCCTCCACCCCACCCCGCACCTCTGGCCTGGACCCCAGTTCTTATATGCATAAATACATAAAAACAAATCTTAAAGAAAAGAAGGGAAATGAGAAGGTCTACTCCAAACCCTCTCCTCCATCCCAGCTCCGGCGCTGGGTGTCCGCAGAGGGCACCCAGGGGGAGACCTACCTCTCGACCCTGCAGGCGGATGATCTTGAATAGGGCTCAGAAACTTTTTTCTGGAAAGAGCCGAATGGCGAGTGTTTCGAGCTCTGGGCCCACATGGTCTCAGTGGCAACGACTCAGCTCTGCCCTTGCAGAGGATGCGCCGCCCTGGATGGTGTGTGCCCGCCGAGTGCAGCTCTGAGCCCAAAAACTCAACTCAAGGATGCTGAGATTTGGCTCATGCGTCATTTTTATGGGTCACAAAATGTTACTCTCCTTTTGATATTTTCCCAACTATTTAAAAATGTGAAAACCTTTCTTGGCCCACAGGATGCTCAACTCCAGCAGTGGGGCCGAGGCCGGGGGACTGGGCGGCAGCTGCAGACGCTGGGCGGGAGTCACGGGCCCTGGGGGCAGAGGGGGTGCTGAATGTCTTCCGCGTTGGCCCAGGAATCGCCACTGAACATTCGCAATCATTTCTCTCTCTCTTTATTTCTAAGATTTATGCATTTATTTATGCATACAAGAACTGGGGTGCAGGCCAGAGGTGCAGGGGGTGAGAGGACTCACCAGAGACAGAGTGGGGAACAGAACAGGCGGATCCACTGAAGTACACTGCTGAGGGGAGCAGCGGGGAGACAGGAGAGGTCTGCTGCGCCCTGTGGGAAGCTCCCTGGCCGGGGATCGAACTCAGGCCACCGTGGCTGGTGACAGCTTCATAGTGCTGAGACTTAACCCCTATGCCTCCAGGCAGGCCCCCATTTTCTGATGCCCCAACAAAACAGGACTGCCTCACCTGGAAACTCATTCCGTTGTCAGAGGTCTAAACTGTGCCATTATTGGGGTTTCCCCAAAAGCACATTCTGAGACAAGGCTTTGGGGTGCCAGGGTTTTATTTCCCAGCAGGTCCAGAGAGTATGAAGTGGTCTAGGGGATGGGGGAGGCACACAGCTGGGGCTGAGCTGATGAGTCGGTTACCAGTTATCACTGGGGCGCCAGGCTCAGTCCCTCCGGAGACTCTTGGAGAGATTACATGGGACAGACTCAGAAGTGTCACGCCAAGAGGCCAGTAAACTGAGGTTCTTCCTCAGTGGTGGGGGTGGCTCCTGCGTCTCCCTAGCTTCTGCTCCTGTTTGCCCTTGCCACCCTGCAGCCTGAAGTGCGCGCACCAGGTGTCCTCCAGGGGGCGCCGGCGAGTACAGGTGGGCACTGAGTGTTTCTGACTTCACTTTCCGGGGTGGGGCTTTGGGACATGGTCTGACCCTGGGCAGAGTTATGGCACCAGCAGAGTTGGTCTCCTAACTGCCCCTGCTCCCCACCCTAACCCCTGAGACGGAGCCCAGCCACGCTGGCCTTTGACTTCCTTGAACTTGCCAGCCTCTTCCTCCTGACAACCTGGAGCAAAAGCCTCCCTGGTGAGGGCTAGCCTGCCCTGGCATCACTCGCATCTCTCCCCTTTTGCAAAAAGACAACGTCCTCAAATTCAGGCGGCGGTGGCTGCCTGAAAGGTAGTCACGCTGGTTACGTTTGATGATTATTTTCCCAGTTCTCACCTAGACGTGGCAGGTGACATTTAAAGTAGTAAAACGCGAGTTCGACGCCCGGCCGGGGAGAATCCCACATGGCGCGGCAGACCTCTCCTGCCTTACCCGCTGCTCCCCTCAGCAATGTATTTCTGATCTGCCTGTTCTGCTACCCGCTCTGTCTCTGGTGAACCCTCTCGCCGCCCCACGCCTCTGGCCTGCACCCCAGCTTGTATGCATAAATAAAAAAAAATATTTAAAAAATAAATAAATAAAGTAGTAAAACAAGGTTCCTTTTAAAATTAAATGTATTCAAATAATAGGTCTGCTGTAAAACATACTACATAAATAATAACAGCGGTGGTGTGAGGAGGTAACGAAAAAATAATAGTCACTGCCCGGTGTTGGGAACTTCCAGGTGGGAGTGCAACTCCATGCCCTGGGCGTGCCTGATTTCATGCCCCTTCACCCCAGCCTCGTGGGCTCAGTACTATCTGAAATGGGGAACTGAGAAAACAAAGGAGCTAAGTGACTTGCCCCAAGTGTGAGACCTCGGAGGTGACAACTGGAAAATGAACCCAGGCAGATCCTGTTCCTGAGAGTGTGACTTTTTTTAAGGTTGTTTAATTGATTGATTGATTGATTGATTGATCATACAAGAGCTGGGGTGTAGGCCAGAGGTGTGGGGGTGCAAGAGGCTTCACCAGAGACAGAGTGGGGAGCAGAACAGGCGGATCCACTGAAATCCACTGCTGAGGGGAGCAGCGGGCGAGGCAGGAGAGGTCTGCTGCACCATGTGGGAAGCTCCCTGGCCGGGGATCGAACTTGTGCTGCAGTTGGCTTCTGAGAGTGTGATCTTAATC
Organism: Scalopus aquaticus; assembly: GCA_004024925.1. Taxonomy (NCBI): domain Eukaryota; kingdom Metazoa; phylum Chordata; class Mammalia; order Eulipotyphla; family Talpidae; genus Scalopus; species Scalopus aquaticus. The sequence continues at coordinate 7,731 of PVIJ01020596.1, read as the reverse complement.
CCAGGCTTGCTCTGCTTCTCACAGATGTGACAAAAGCAAATGTGATGATATTCAGATGACTGACAGTCGAGCAAACTTTTCCTTAAAAGGTTCTTTTTTCACGAGCCGGATCTGCCTCCCTGGGTCTGGGTAAGCCTCGCTCTCCCCTGCAGCACCAGAGAACACATCTGTCCCGTTCATCAATGTAGGCTTCAGGCCGTGGGGGGCCAGCCTGTCCCCCAGCTCTTCCCTGCTCTGGATCAAACACTGCCAGTTCCTTCTGCTTATTTTCCATCGTGTGTTCTTGGCTTCTTCCCCCAAGCACAGGGCCTCTTTCTTCCTTGTTCTCTTGGTCCAACAAAACTTACGAAGTTTGTTTTGTTTTCATAGCGCTTTATTTGCTGGCCACCCACAACTCATTCCGGACTCAGAGTAGAGGACGGCCGTGGTTGGGTGGTTGACAAGCAGAGGACAGCAGGAAAGGGAGGCCGGAGGGATCTGGTCACCCGAGGGCATGGAGGGAGGCTGGGGAACTTCTCTGCAGGCCAGAAACGGAGCTTCTTGAGTGCACGTGGAGCCAATCAGGCTGCTGGGGACAGACTAACCGGATTGACAGGAGCCTGCAAGGAAGCCAGACCACAAATATATTAAATCACAATGGGACAAGCCCTGCAAACCAGCCTGAAAACTTTATGTCAGCTTGTCAGCACATTCTCTTTCCTGTAGCAAAGTCCACATGGTGAGCCAGATTCTAGTTAAAAGGTTGGTATTTGTGGAATCAAAACAAGGGAGCAAGATGGAGGGGTTCCTAGCCAGATGAGCCTAAGATATTCCTATGCTGCGAGGGAGACAGGTACAGGATGGCAGCACTGCTAGTCTCATTCCCCTTTCCGAGCTCAAGGCAGACATGACTAATCAATTCCCACACTGTTGCCATCCCACTGCTCCATGGACCAACCTGAAGAGAGTATTCCAGGAAGCTCTGGCCATTCTCTGAGCTGGCCTGTAGTGCTAAAGGTTTCCAGAGCACCCCCTCCTCTAGACAATGTGGGAAACATACAGAAGACCCGTTCTTTGTACTGCTCTTTTTGAGCTCCTCACACATCACCACTTCATTCTACCTAATAGTCCTTTGGCTCATGGTAACACAATTGACCTTTTTTTTTTTTCCATTGGGAGGTCTTGATTTGATTTCCAGATTCTGTTCTTCCTGCTTCTTCCAGAGGCACATCCTTTCCTGCCCTTAAGAACTTTAGCAGATCAGTCATCTCAGACGTGGTCTGTGTACCCCACCGATGCACCCTCACCACGTTTTGGGGTGACTTGCCCTGTACCTCCTAGGAGCACTGTCTTGCAATTAAGAAGCCATTTGCTGAGATGTTGGGATCTTTTTTATTATAGAAATGGCAGCATCACCACGTCAAACCCTTGTACCCGTCATCACTTGGCTTGGCCTGGGACCGGAGTCCAGTGAGGTGCTGGGGTGGGATGGGGCCGGAGAGGAAGCTTAGGGACTGAGTCCAAGAAACCATGGCATTCTGCTCCTGTGAACACTGCTCGTGCTTGAGGGAAGACTTAGGAGTCTTATCATCTTGGACAAGCAGACCTCTCGCCAGCCTTAAAAATGTGCGCTGCAATCCTGGTCTCCTTGCCCACCCACAAAAAATCGGTGTGACCCAAAAGGAAGATTAAATGCACATAGAAGGTATGGGGCACCCAGAGTTCCTGAGGGAGGCCTCCCAAGCAGAAAAGTGGGCCCTGTCCTCGGGGTGCCCAGTCTGGTTGGGGAGCTCCGTTTCCACACCAGGAAAACTCCAGGCTAGTGAAAGAAGCGTAGTCCCTGGTCTGATTGGGGAGTCTGATGGGGAGAGGCACCCAGGATCCATGGTGAACGACTTCAGTCTTTGGGGATACCGCCATAGCTGCTGCTCCCCTTCAGTTAGTCCGCAGGCAGGGAGTGGGGCCGGCTTCCTCACCACCCCGACACCCCTTCAGACGCGGCCCAGAGGCCGAACCCAGTAATTGTTTTATTTTTGTTTTTAATAGACTTTGTTTTTTAAAAACTGTTTACATTTGCAGAAAAGTGGAGCCAGTGGTACAGAGAGCTCCTGCATTTCCCACACCCGGTTTCCCATATTATTAACAAATGTACTGTGGCACATTTACTGCAGTTGGCAAACCAGTAGTGATACAAAACTACTAACTGAACCCTGTGGTTTATTCAGACACCTCAGTGTTTACCTAATGTCCTTCTGTCCTAATGTCCTTCTGTCCCAAATAAATATTGATTTATTTATGCATACAAGAACTGGAGTGTAGGCCTGAGGTGTAGGGGGGTGAGAGGACTCACCAGAGACAGTGGGGATCAGAACAGGCGGATCCACTGAAATACACTGCTGAGGGGAGCAGCGGAGAGACAGGCGAGGTCTGCTGCGCCCTGTGGGTCAGCTCCTTGGCCGGGGATCGAACTGGTGCTTCAGTGGCTGTGAGAGCTTCATAGTGCTGAGACCAGGGAGGCCCAGAAAGCTCTCGTTTTTGATGACAGTGTTGTAAGTACATTGGAGAATCCCTGTTATGGGGTACCTAATGGCTACACTAGGGCTATGGGTTTTGGAGCGAGGACCTTGGAGGCAAAGTGTCATTTTCATCACATCCTGTCGTCATATGACATCAACATGACCGAGCAGCTGTTAGTACTGAACTGAGGTCATGTTTGTGGGGTCTCCGCAGCACAGGGTTACCCTGTCTTCTCCTTTCCCTACTGCGCTCTTGGGAGGAAGTCCCTGGGTACATTTAAGGAAGTGGGGAGGTCTCCACCCCCCTCGAGTCTGGAGCACCCATATAATCGATTTGGGATTCTTCCGTACGGGGATTTGGTTCTTCCCGCCTGTGTGTTGGTTTTTCTTTTCATTTGCAATGCGTGGACATCGGTTTCACTTCATACTCTGAGTTTAGTCCCACACGATTGTTTTGTCGCCCGAGCCATCCCACCCTTGGCCTCTGGAACGGAATCGGAGTCTCAAAGCCGACTGCTGTGGCATTTCTTCTGGGCCACAGTTTGAGACATGGGCACCTGGGCTCGTGGCCCAGCCCCACCCCTGCCAGCCATGTGCGCCCTTGGCAGTTGCTGATGCTCTTTTTTTTTTTAATATCCAAAAGGCAGGTTTATTATAAAAGAGGGGAGAAGAATCTAGGACACTTGCAGAGACACGAGCGGGCAGAAAGAGCTGCCCTGACGGGCCGGCTTGCAAAGGGACAGCTGCCTCGGTGCAGGCGGGCGAAAGGGCTGCTGCTTTGTGTGCGCTCTTGAACCTCAGTTTCCTCAGCTGGAAAACGGGACTCATGCTACCACCTCCCACTTAGAGGGCTGAGCAAGACCATGCAGTAAGCCCTCTGTTAATCTGGCATTCAACTCCTTATGTACCATTTCATTTCTTTTTTTAAAGATTTATTTATTTATGCATGCAAGCTGGGTGTAGACCAGAGGTGTGGGGGTGAGAGGGTTCACCAGAGACAGAGCGGGGAGCAGAGCAGGCAGATCAGAAACACACTGCTGAGGGGAGCAGCGGGCGAGGCAGGAGAGGTCTGCTGCGCCATGTGGGTAGCTCCCTGGCCGGGGATCAGACTCGCGCTGCAGTGGCTACGGTAGCTTCACAGGCTGAGACTTAACCCCTGCGCCACCAGGGAGGCCCTCTGGAAGGTGTCAAACCAAGGCTGAGTGTGCCTTCCAGGGGACATGGCGAGTATTCACGACCTCCCCTGGACCCTCACCACCCAGCATTCTCTCCCAGCCTCTGCTGTCAATCACACGCTCCAGCCAAACAAACCAGCGCCCCTACAGCTCCCACATCTGCACCCCTCATTTCCTCACACCCTTTAAGCCCCTCTTCCTCTGCGACAACTCCCAACAATCCTGTCACCCTGACTGGTCAGAGCACCCTCATCCCCTGAGACCCCACGTCCAAGCGCCGGGTCCCCCAACAGTCCTCTTCCCTGGCCAGCTTTCTACCCCACCTGCATACCCTAGCCCCCCACACATGTCTGTCTTGTTTGCACCTGTGCTGAGTTTTGACAAGACAAAGGAAGTAGGCGAAGTTCACATCCTGGGGGCTGTTGGGACCCAGATGGACAGCCTGTGGGTTCAGTGCTTCTTGGGGCTGGTCACCTCCATGTGTAGAGCCCACATATATAAATACACACATATCCCATGTACTGTGGTAAAACAGTGTGGCAGTTATCATCTTACACACTTATTTTTTTTAAAGATTTATTTATTTGTGCACACAAGAGCTGGGGTGCAGGCCAGAGGTGCGGGATGAGGGGTTGTAAGAGGGTTCACTAGAGACAGAGTGGGGAGCAGAACAGGTGGGTCTACTGAAATCCACTGCTGAGGGGAGCAGCGGGCGAGTCAGGAGAGGTCTGCTGCGCCATGTGGGAAGCTCCCTGGCCTAGGATCGAACTGGTGTTGCAGTGGCTGCTGTTAGCATCATAGTGCCGAGACTTAACCCCTTCTGCCACCAGGGAGGCCCCTTAACCACTTTCAGATACACAGCTGGTGGCATTAAGTACACCCACATTGCTCTACAACCCACGCCACCACCCATCCCCTCCAGCTTTTACATCTTCCTAAGCTGCCACGCTGGACTCATTAAACCATAGGTTTAATTGCTTGGTTAATTAACTGCCCCTTATTCCAGCCCCTGGCAATCAGCATTTCACTTTCTGTCTGCTTTTGAGTACTCCAGGGGCCCCCTATAAGTGGGATTGTAGAATACCTGGTCTTTTTGACAGGCTTATTTAGTTTTGTATAATGTCTCTTAAGTTTCATCTGTGTTGCGACGTGACTCACAACATCCTCTTTAAGGCCGAATCGTGGCCTGTTGTGTACACTCCCCGCATTTGGTTCATCCTTGCACCTCTCGATGGACACTTGGCTGCTTCCACCGTGGTCATTACGGATGGTGCGTTGTGAACATGGTGTGCACACACCTCTTCATCCTTGCTTTCGGTTCTTTTGTGTGCACACCCAGCTTGGAACTGTGTGTTTTATTTTCGGGGAAACTGCCATGCCATTTTCCAGTGGCCCCACCATTTTACTTCCCCACTAACAGTGCACACAAGTCCCTATTTCTGTACATTCTTGCCATCCCTTGTTACTTTCTGTTCTTGAATAATAACCATCCTAATGGGTATATCCTGTTAGCATCTCATTGTGGTTCGATTTGCGTTTTTGTAATGATGAGTGATATTAACTATCTCTTCACGTGCTAATGGCCACTGGCCATGGAATGTCTTTTTGGGAGAAATGCCTGTGCCAGTCCTTTGAATTGGGTTGGAGTGTCTTTTGTTGTTGACTCGTAGAAGCTCTTTATATATTCTGTTTGAGAGTATTCTCTGCCTTGTTGGATACTGAGCTCTTGTTAGATATATGATTGCAGACCTTTTTTCTCCATTCTGTTGGCTGCCTTCTTGCTCTGTTGATCATGCCCTTCGATATACAAAATTTGTTTTCATTTTAATGAGCATCAGTTTGTCTATTTTTTTCTTTTGTTGCTTATGCTTTTGGTGTCATATCCAAGAAATCCTTGCCAAATCCAATGTGATGTTTTTCTCTATTTTTTTTTCCTCATGAGAATGTTATGGCTTTGTAGCTATGTCTAAGTCTTAGATCCATTTTAGGTCATTTCTGTATTTTTGTGATTCATGTAAAGTAACTTTTTTCTTTTTTTTTATGCATACAAGAACTGGGGTGTAGGCCAGAAGTTTGGGGGTGGGGCGGGGGAGGAGGATTCATCAGAGACAGAGTGGAGAGCAGAACAGGCAGATCTACTGAAATCCACTGCTGAGGGGAGCAGTGGGCAAGGCAGGAGAGGTCTGCTGCACCCTGGGGGTCAGCTCCCTGGCCAGGGATCGAACTTATGCTGTAGTGGCTGGGGACATCTTGACAGCACTGAGACTTAACCCCTTGCGCCACCAGGGAGACCCCATGACTTGATTCTTTTACATGTGGATATCCAATTTTCCCAGCACTATTTGTTGAAAAGGTTGACCCATTGAATGGTCCTGTCACTCAAAAACCACTCAGCCATATGTGCAAGGATTACTTCTGGACTCTCTGTTTTGCTCCATTCTCTCGTGGCTGACCGTATACCAGTACTGCACCGTGATCACTGCACCTCGGTAGTAAGTTTTCAGATCAGGAAGTTTGTGTGCTCCAGTCCTATACCGCTTTTTCAAGGTTTAGCTATTTGGGGGGGTCCTTGACATGCCATTTGAATTTTAGTATAGTTGTTTCTATTTCTGCAAAAAAATTTCTTTGGAATTTTGAGAGTGATTGCATTGAATCTCTAAATCCCTTTGAGAAGTGGGAGAAATCCTAGACTGTCAAAAAACACTAACAGGGCTGTAAAGTAATGGTACTTCAACAATTTTTTTTAATTTAAAAATCAAGGCCTCCCTAGTGGCGCAAGGAGTTAAGTCTCAGCACTATGATGCTGTCTGCAGCCACTGCTGCAGGAGTTCGATCCCCGGCCAGGGAGCTTCCCACATGGCGCAGCAGACCTCTCCCACGTCCCCGCTGCTCCCCTCAGCAGTGTACTTCAGGAGACAGACCTGTTCTGCTCCCCACTCTGTCTCCAGGGAATCCTTTCACACACACACTCTGGCCTACACCCCATTTCTTGTATGCATAAATAAATAAATAAATCTTTTTTAAAAATCTGAAAATCATTCATTTAATAAATAACCACACAGATTGCTGTGAGTAGTATTGAAACCTTAATATTAAGACTTCAGGGCCGGGAACACAACATTCACTTGTGTCTCCTTTCATCTCCATCGGCAACATTTTGCTGTTTTCAGTGTACAAGTCTTTGAAATCTTCAGTTAAGCTTTTTCACTAAGTATTTATTTTTCTATGCTCACTTCCACTTTCAAGGCTTCTGATTGGTTGAAAAAAAACGAATAAAGACAAAACAGGTCACCAAAGTGGTCAATTTAAACTGCTCGGTCCTCTGAAGTGTGCTTGGACTGCATCTGTACAATACCCAAGTCTGAGTCCCCTTTCGAATGCGAGGCGCCCCGGCCCCGGCCCCACGGTGAGGGGTCTGGGTTCTCCTCAGGGAAGAGCTGAAGCCGCCTATGGTTCCCTCGGTGGCCTTGCTGAGGGGCCTCGGAGAGCCTGCCCACCACAGGCCTCATCAGACCATAGCTCTAGAACGCGCTGCTGGGAACACTCAGACCCCAGCCCGGCTCCTGGAGACTTTTCACCCCAAACAGAAACAGCCCCCCGGGGTGCCAGTGAGAGACTAGAGCCAGCTCGCCACCCCCACAGCCCTGAACCCCATGGGGGTTTTGTCTGAGAGGTTTCTGGCCCACATCAGTTTCAGTTTGAGGAGCTGTGCGAGGTCAGAGGGTGAGGAGCCCCAGACGGGAGGCCCGTCCTGACTCGGGAATTTCCCCGCCCCCTGGAGGCTTCTTCACAAACAGCAGCCGCCGCCCTGCGGGGTATCGGGGTTCCCTTGGCCACGCTGTTCCCCAGGCATTGGGTTTCCTTTGGGTTTGGGTTTTTTTTTTTCTTTTTATGATGATATTTTATGTTGTTTTTTAAAATATATATATTTTTATTGTTATTTATATCTTTTACATTTTGTATTCCCCTTGGGTAACCCACCACCACTTCACCCGTGACCCATCTCCGTGGTCCCTCGTGTCCTTTTCTACCCCACTTTGTGCCCTTATCCTTCCCCCCCC
>PVIJ01020595.1:0-20565 GCA_004024925.1 Scalopus aquaticus | reverse complement strand
TACCAGCCCCCGCCGCAACCTGGGGACCGCCCTGAGGCCTCTAGCGAGTTAAAGCCGGGAAGCAGACCACCAGGCGTTCTAGCCGCAAGGGCTCAGGATCAGGAGCGGGCGACTCCCCGCCACCCCACGAACTGGGGCTTCTCCGGGACCTGGGCGTTTCTGCCAGTCGCGACCCACGATCCCGGCTGAGTTGGACTAATCCCGACTCTCAGCTGGGAATTCATGCCCCAAGCGCTGATGCTCCCGGGAAGCGCAGCCCGCAATGCCCGGCCGGGCGTCTGGACCTCCAAGCTCCGCTCTGTGCGGAGGGGACCACGTGGACAGCCGGCCTGGCAGGGGCCCACCCGGAGGCTTCTGGGAAATGTAGTCCTGCCTGGCGGATGGGGCTGCGCCAGTGGCGGTGCTTTCTGCTGAGAATGCGGGAGTCTGAGATTAGCTGTGGAAGTTGGAAGATAACCCTGCCAGGGAGAGTAGATCATGAGTAACAATGTAGTGGGACATGAGCTTATTATTTTTTTTAATTTTTTTTTTTTAATTTATATATACGAGCTGGGGTACAGGCCAGAGGCGTGGGGCGGTGAGAGGGTTCACCAGAGACAGAGCTGGGAGCAGAACAGGCAGATCAGAAGTACACTGCTGAGGGGAGCAGTGGGCGAGGCAGGAGAGGTCTGCTGCGCCATGTGGGACTCTCCCCGGCCAGGCGTCGAGCTCCAGTCTCCGCTGCCAACAGCTCCACAGTGAAACGCTTAACCGCTGCGCCACCAGGGAGGCCCAAGCTTATTATTTTTAAAGTAAGTTATAAAACGGAGCAGAGCTTGAGGGAGACTCTCACGGTTGGTGGGGGCTCACCCACGTGCCCATAATTATAAGATAGGCTCAAACTCAGGATTTAACAGCAGGGTTTATTTATAAAGGGGTGGTTGGGGGAAGAAAAGAGTTCCTAACCCCACAAAGCCTCCACAGTGTCCACTCGACCAAACCAAAACCTGCTGGTGCGAGGCAGCGCTGCCCCACGGGATGAGAGCCTGGAACTGGTGACGCGTTGCATGGACCAGGAACCAGCTAATCTGTGGCAACTGCTGAGGAGGCACCATGGTAGCTAGCGGCACTCGAAGACTGGGCTGGGCAGTGCCAGACACCAGACAGGACAGCTCTCAGAAGTGGTGCCGGGAACCATGGCACCAGTGTTTACAGTTCTTCAGAGATGCCAGGGATAGGCCAGTGGCACTGTGACGAATGCAGCTGATGTGAAGGTCTCAGAGATCTGTGAGGGTCTGTGGCAAAGGTCTTCTAAGGAGAGAGTCAGGCTGAGTCTCCTGAAGCCCAGTTACCTCTAGACGCCTCTCCTGAGTTGGGTCAAGCCTCCCTTGAGGGTCTTCCTGAAGTTTTCTCCAGCCCCCTCTGAAGCCTCTGCTTATATCCCCCTGCAGGGTACCCGCCTTTCAAACCAACTTGGTCCATTTCCTAACCAGCTGTCTCCAAGATCTGATCAGTGCCAGCGGGAGTTTTTAGAACGGGATTCAAAAACAAATTCCTGGGAGTGAGTCCACCCTGGCCTGCACTGCGCTGGAGCTGGACAGGTAGGCCTGCTGCGTCTGAAAGGCAAAGGCCAGGTTCAAACCTGACCTGGATGTCTCCAAAACTGCCTTGGTTTTCTTTCTCTTTCTTTTTTTTTTTCTAAAACCCAAACCTGCGTGAACCGGGGTGGCCATCAAACCCTCCCCTAGCGTAGGCTGATGCCTCTCAACTGGGGGACCCTGACCTTTGGAAGAACCAACATCCTTGAGGGCTACTCTTACAATTATGAAAAAGATATTGAATAATATTTGAAAGATATTGAATAACAATTGTATTTGGAAATACTTTAAACCCTTTTTAAAAAACTATTATTATTTATTTATACATACAAGCTGGGGTACAGACCAGAGGCGTGGGGCGGCGAGAGGGTTCACCAGAGACAGAGTGGGGAGCAGAACAGGCAGATCAGAAATACACTGCAGAGGGGAGCAGCGGGCGAGGCAGGAGAGGTCTGCCGCACCATGTGGGATTCTCCCTGGCTGGGTGTCGAACTTGCATCTTTTGCTGCCGACAGCTCCACAGCGCAGCGCTCAACCGCTGTGCCACCAGGAAGGCCCCTGAGAAATACTTCAGCTCAAAAAAGTGTTACTAAACTAGCTTTTCTGAATTTTTGAAATACTACAAATAGAAAGTCACTGTTCTGCTCCCCACTCTGTCTCTGGTGAGCCCTCTCACCACCCCACACCTCTGGCCTCCACCCCAGCTTGTACACATAAATCAATAAATCTTAAAAAAAATGTACTATTAAAAAAGTACCAGATGGTTATAGCTTGAATTTTTGAACATGTAATGATTGTTCAATTTATTCTTATTCTAGGCAAAGATAGAATGTGCTCTAATTTTGTCTATGAAGTATAAAATCTGATAAAAACAGGCCAAGAGAAAACTATTAGTTCATTTCTTTTGTGTTAAGAGAGAAACTGAGGCACATTAAACCTTTTAAGTTTATTTGAACATAGATGATTCAAATCAGGGAGTACCAAACCTAAGAGTAGGAGCATACCACCATCGGGAGCTAGTGGAGAGATTTTTATAGCAAAGACTGAAGCAAAGCAAGGACATTCTTTGGTTGGCTCTAACTTAAGCAGTTGCCTGATTTAGGCTTGTGATTTTCTTCAATGTGATGTGTGAATTCTGGCTTAGGTGGGTTTGCTCATGTAGAATACAAACGCATTAGAGTCACTTGTGCCTAATGTCCTTCTCATTTCATTACATCAGCAATTGTGGTTATAGGTGCAGAAATTCCAGATAAAAAGCTGTTTTCAATAATGTAGCATAGAATTTGTACAATGAATTGCCAAAAGATTTCTTAATGTTTTTCCAACATTTTCCAACATTTCATAAGAATTCTAATGACAAAACACACTGAACAAACTGAAGTAGAAAACATACATATATCCAATGACAGCAGTAAAGTGATGTGGTAGACAGCATAATGGCTCTTCCCCCCCAAGATATTCAAGTGATAATCCCTTGAACCTGGAAAGTCTATTATTTTGTATGGCAAAAGAGACTTTGCAGATATACTTAAGGATCTTTAGAAATGGAAGAGTTGCCTCGCTTATCTGAGTAAATCTAACATAATCATAATATGAGAGGAAGGTGAGATCACAATATGAGGAGACCAGGGCAGAGATTGCAGTGAGGCCCTCTGAAGATGGAGTAAGGGGCCATCAGTGAAGGAATCAGGAAAGTGGAAAAGATAAGGAAATAAGTTCTGCCCTGGAGCTGCTAGAAAGATGAGACTGCAGCTCAGTGAAGCCTTGGCTGTAGCCCCGAAGGCCTTCTTTGGACTTCTGACTCAGGTCTCTGAATGAGGAAATCTTCCCTCACAGCAGGACGATGAAATGACCTGTCATCCATCAGAAAGCCAAGTCCTTGATCTGTCCGCTTTATTTCCTAAGAGAAACATTTTCTTCTGTGTGTGTGTTGCTGTTTTTGCAATCTTCAGAAGCACTGAAAGAATAGCACACAGAAATATTAAACACGCCCATCCCCTCAATCCACCAATTGTTAATGATTTGCCACTGCGGACAACTCTCCTGCTCTGGAACAAACCTTACTGACTTTCACTGCAAACTTGACTGTCTATCTCTCTTGCCCACCTCTACTGCATCATTTTGATTAAAGTCAGACCAGTGCAGTTGCCTCATATTTCAGACCACTCAGCTTACTCTCTCGCTGCAGTCTGAGTCCCTTTAAGGAATTCCCTGACAGAGAGACAGTCTCGCTGGCACGTGCTGTCAAGGAAGACGCCACATCGCAGACAGTTCTGAACCAACAGGGTGCAGCAAGAAGGTAAAATTTCACAAAGGTTGAGGTTAAATAGACTGAATTTGTATGTGATGTGAGCCTCTCTAGTACTTGTAGAGGTGTCAATGTTAAAAACAAAAAAGAAAAATCCCAGTCCTGATACAATCCTCTCTGTCAAACTCTTTAATAGAAAGTATATTAGGGGCATTTCATAAAATGGCTGCTCTTGTTCCTCTCAGTGATTAAATTTAGTTTTAGGAGAAGTAGCAGCTGGTTATACGGGAAACACAGTCATTATGTTCTAGAAACAGCTGCTAAATCTCTGGCTTTTTGCACCGGGTTCTGCCCAAAGCCTGATGCAGCTGACGTTCATTTAAAGAAGTCAATCAAAATTACTACCATGGCTAATTTTCCATGGTTTGCTAAGCTAAGAAAAATCAAGTTACTGAGACTGAATCAACAACATCAAAAATGAAGAAGTTGGGCCTCCCTGGTGGCGCAGGGGTTAAAGTCTCAGCTCTATCAAGCTATGGCCAGCCACTGCAGCACGAGTTTGATCCCCAGCCAGGGAGCCCATCTACATCGTGCAGCAGACCTCGCCTGTCTTGCCTGCTGCTCCCCTCAGCAGCGTATTTCTGTCAGTCTGCCTGTTCTGCTCCCCACTGTCTCTGGTGAATCCTCTCACCCCCACCCCACACCTCTGGCCTACACCTCAACTCTTGTATGCATAAAAAATCTAAAAAAAAAAAATTTGTTGGGGGCTCCCTGCCTTGCCAGCCTGAGGGCTTACCACTGCACACACAGATATGCATAATGTGGAAAAGTGACAGGCCAGTTCAGACAGAAGTTCTTTTGTATTTTTTTAAAGATTTATTTACGCATACAAAAGCTGGGGTGTAGGCCAGAGGTGTGGGTGGTGGTGAGAGGATTCACCAGAGACAGAGTGGGGAGCAGAACAGGTGGACTGACTGAAATACACTGCTGAGGGGAGCAGCAGGGGGGACAGGTCTGCTGTGCCACGTGGGAAGCTCCCTGGCCGGGGATCGAACTCGTGCTGCAGTGGCTGCAGATAGTTTCATAGTGCTGAGACTTAACCTGTTGTACCATCAGGGAGGCCCAATTCAGATAGAAGTTTTAAGAGCTGTTGTGTGATTTTGCCAACTCTCTTTTCCCTCTGCCACATGTATGGATACATGTATGGTACAGAAACAAATATTTGAGACCTCTGTGGCAGCTTTGAAATGTGAGCACTATAATAAAAAATCACTACTTGTCATCAAATGTCTCCAAACTTCAATGTGACAGGTGTAGTGTATAATATTTGAGATGGATATATAAAAATGGCTTTAATATGGGTTCTACAAGCTTATGATCACCTTTATTCATAAACCCTTAAAGTTTTAGTCTTAAATAGCCCCGACCTGTCCAGCCTTTCTGTTTGCGCTCTCATTCCCACATTTGAGTTGGAAAAAAATCTTGGCCTCTCCTTCCACATTTCAACTTGCTTCAACACACTCCTACTTAAAGGACTTGGAATTCTCTTATTAGAGACCTTCTTGGACCCATTTTCTGTGGTCTAAGGCCATCAAAACCATCCAATTTTCTCACTAATAATACTAACCAAAATCTAGGTTGCTTTTGGTTAAACTTTGAGGCTCATTACACTAAATATAAAGAGAAAAGCTAAAGTAACACGATTAAATGAGGCACAAACCAACTCTTCTTTAACAACCCCCTAGATATAGTCTCTATAGAAAGGGAAACTTCAACAGCCCTTTGAAGATCTGAAAACCTTCATTTTACAGACATCTCTTTTTAAAATTTATTTATGCATACAACAGCTGGGGTGTAGGCCAGAGGTGTGGGGAGGTGAGAGTATTCACCAAAGACAGAATGGGGAGCAGAACAGGAGGATCTACTGAAATACACTGCTGAGGGGAACAGTGGGCGAGACAGGAGAGGTCTGCTGTGCTATGTGGGTCAGCTCCCTGACCAGGGATCGAACTCGTGCTGCAATGGCTCTAGATAGCTTCATAGTGCTGAGACTTAACCCCTTGTGCCAGCAGGGAGGCCCCTCTTCTTATTATAAGTACATAGTGACAAGACTTTCAAGCTTCTTAACTGCTAGTGCTGAAAACAGAAGACCTGGATTTTAAAATAGGTATTCAAGATTTATTTTCCAAAAAAGTCATTTCATATTCTCACTAGCAACGATTAAGTATTCATTTACTTGTACCATACCCAGGGCTGGATATTATAAATCTTTATATTTTCCCAGCTGGTTCTGACCACGTCCCCAGGTTCTAGCTAGTAGTATGAAAGTAATGTGAGCAACTTCAAATACCTAGCCTTACAGTAATTGAAATACTTCTTTGTCCCCTCTATCACTTGGTTCCTTGGGGTGCGACTGTGATGGTCTATCATTATGGGCTATGTGAATAAGGTCACCACGCTAGGTGTGATAGAAGACAGAAAGAAGGTCCACCCTGCCCTGTACCTCCTAATTGCAGACTGTCAAATAAGAGGATAGAAAAATCCATTTTTTTAAGACAGGTATTTTGGGTCTCTTATATCCTACTAAATCTGTGTCTTAAATCTAAATCTGCTTCACCATTAACAATAATTGGACTTGAAATACTTTGAATCAAACCCATTTAAACCCCCTGAATTATATACCAGTGTTCCAGTAGTTTTCGGTCATTATTAATACTATGTCAATTCTGCCATTTTGTTCCACTGTCAATATGTTTCTATTAACATACATTGTAACATTTTCTTTACCCACTATTCCTATTGGTTTATCAAATCCTCCATCTGGGAGCACTTAGGTTATAAATAGCATGCAAATTTCTCTCCTTACCCCAGCCTACCTCTTTATGCCTTGACAGTGAGTTTTTGGAGAAGGCCAGATGTATGGTGAAGTTCAGAATTAGACTGTTGTCTAATTCATGAACTTAATGTAGTATACACAAGTGGTGATTTACAATGTGCACATCTTAAATTTATATTATAATGCAATGTGACTTCAATGAAAGTTATGCTAAAAAAGAAAATACTACAGTCAATTTCTCAGGAAAAGTCCCTCTATAATTCTAAACATTTTACTAGTGAGTTATCTATGACTCCAACAAACCTCTACCAAATAATGCAAGACACACCTCAGTAGGCCATGACGATCTAAAATAGCAAATAAAATAACATTTGATTTGTCACCACCATCTGATTTTCAAATTTTTAATAGTTACAAATTTCCTTGAATCTAAAGCATAATTGGATGAGTCCCAACTTCAGAAATGATAAGAGAAATAAATCATCACGGGATTGGTAAAATGTGCTAACTCCACATTATAAACAGGACTGACTGACATTTCTAAATACTAATTTTCTGGAAATATTTTTTATAACAGTTCAGCATTCCATTGTAACATTTTTTTCCCTTATGGCATAGGCTTGTCCTACCCCGTTAGTTCTCAGAAGTAACTAGAAAGACATTAAGACATACATATTACCATTGTGTATCATTAACACTTAAGATTTATTTTATATGCTATCAGTTTTCTCTTAAGGCATAAATATTACAAGTAAAGCTAAAAGCCACCTTTGATCAACACCCTCAATTCAATCTCCTGCCAGAAACAACACTAGCAATAATTTGGTATGTATCCTTCAGGTCCACTTTAAATAGTTTTACATATATACATATTCCAATAATAACATAGTTCTGTTCTTTGTGAATCTCATTCCAATTTACATGAATAATTGTACAGTTTCACTCCATGTTGTTTAACTGTACGTGTTACAAAATATGGATCTAGTTCAATGCTTTTAACTGTCAAATAATGCATTATTTGATTATATCACACATTTCTTTCACCTATTACCCATCCTTCATTTAGGTGTTTTTAATTCAGATACAACTATTTCCTATGAATATTTATGAATTTCTTTATGATGTATCCAAAAGTGGAATTGCAGGGTTCTTTTGTCTTTTAAAAAATGCTCCCCTGCCTCAGTCATAGACAGTGTCCTGTAGTTACTTCCAATAATTTCAGAGTTTGGCTTTTCACATTCCAGTTTTCAAAGCCTTTGGGATTCTCATTCTTTACATGTTGTAATGTTGCATGTAAATTTCCCCTTAATATGGAGTCAAATAATCCAATTTTTATTGATGATGCTGTCATCTCCCTACTGATTATGATGCCACATCTAATAAACACCTAGTTCACATCTATTCATTGGCTTACTTTTAGGCATTCTATTCTGTAAAATCCATTTATATACCTATAACATACTAACACCACATAATAGTGACCATAATTTTTTAATTTGTGTAGCATATGATATAAAGTGTTTCCTGTTCATTTTCAAAATCGCTTTAGCAATCCACAAACTTTTATTTCAAATGAATTTTAGAAACATTTTGTAAAGATCCTATTAAATGCTTGCTAAATTTTTAGAACTATATTAAGTTTACAGATTAATTTTGGGAGAACTGACACTTTTATGATAGTTTTTCCATCAAAATACATGGTATTTCTCCACTTTTTTGAGTCTCATGGCCTTCAATAAAGCTTTACAATTTTTCCATAGTTTTTTTTTTTTTTTGAGTTTTATGACAAGATATTTCAAAGTTAAGTAAATCCTGGGCTTGATTTAAGAGGCCTTCCCTCATTTAATATACTCGAAGTTTCTCACCTGTATGACCTCTCTTATGTATAGAAAGAGATGCTCTTTGAGAGAAGGCTTTTCCACACTCATTACATTCAAAAGGTTTCTCACCAGTATGACTTCGCATATGTATAATCAGTAACGAGCATTGAGAGAAAGCTTTTCCACATTTATTACACTCATATGGTTTCTCCCCTGTGTGACTTCTTACGTGAAGTGTAAGGGATGAGATTCGAGAGAAGGCTTTACTGCATTCGTTACACTTAAATGGTTTTTCTCCGGTATGAATTTTTTCATGCTCAAGGAGATTTTGTCTTTGACTGAAAGCTTTTCCACACTGATTACAATGATAGGGTTTCTCTCCAGTATGAATTTTCTCATGTTCTGTGAGATTTGATTTCTGACTAAAGGCTTTCCCACATATTGTACATACATAGGGTTTCTCACCAGTGTGAATTCTCTGGTGTCGAATGAGGTTTGACATCTGAATGAAAGCTTTCCCACATTCATTACATTCATATGGTTTCTCTCCAGTATGAATTTTCTGATGTGTAATGAGATTTTCTTTCCGGCTGAAGGCTTTTCCACATTCATTACATTCATAGGGTTTCTCAGCTGTATGGTTTCTCATATGTACAGTAAGGGATGAACTCTGAGAGAAGGCTTTTCCACATTCACTACATACATAGGGTTTCTCACCCGTATGACTTCTCATATGTATAATAAATACTGAGCATTGAGAGAAGGCTTTTCCACATTTATTACATTTATAGGGTTTCTCCCCTGTGTGACTTCTCATGTGTAGAGTAACAGATGACATTCGGGAAAAAGCTCTACCACATTCATTACACGCATATGGTTTCTCCCCAGTATGAATTTTCTCATGCTCAATAAGGTTCTGCTTTTGGCTGAAGGATTTTCCACATTCCTTACATTCATAGGGTTTTTCTCCAGTATGAATTCTTTCATGTTCAATGAGATTTGATTTCTGACTGAAGGCTTTCCAACAATCCTTACATGCATAAGGTTTCTCCCCTGTGTGGATTCTCTGATGTCTAATCAGGTTTGACATCTGAATGAAAGCTTTTCCACATTCATTACATTTATATGGCTTTTCCCCAGTATGAATTTTTTGGTGTGTAATAAGATTTTCCTTTCTGCTGAAGGCTTTCCCACATTCCTTACATTCATAGGGTTTCTCTCCAGCATGAATTCTCTCATGTCTGATGAGGTCAAATTTATGACTGAAGTCTTGTCCACACTGACTACACTTAAAGGGGGTGACGACATGAGATGAGCAATGGTAAAATGGTTTCCCATACTTATTACATTCATAATTTTTCTCTCTTACAGAGCCTTTCTCATAATTAAGTAAATTTAAATTATATTCTAAACCCTTATCAAATGAGTCACATTCATAGAAGCTTTGTCTTGAAGTAACAATGTCTGAGCTCAGAGGAAATATTTTTGTCATTTTGTTACATTCGATGATGTTTTCCTTAATCAGTGTTTTCTTAGAGATGGATGTGACTTTCCTCACAAGTGTATCCTGCTGCTTCTGGATCTGTTGTTCACCAACTTCCCAAACTTCTAAAAGGGAGAAGCAAATATTACTTCTTTTGAAGTTTTCTACTACACTAATAATAATATTTCAGAAATTTGCTCATGTGGGGTAGACCTTTAATGTTGGCTCTAGCCTCCCAGTGTGAAAGAATCCAGACACAAATGTACCTGGTTTGATACGTTAACTCCTATAGGAAATATGAAAACTATTATCTATAGGCCCAAGTAGCTTTGATTGATTTTAAAATTGTGTTTATACACTGTAGAAATCAGCAAAAATAAATAAAATAATTAAGATGAAAGGGCAGATACTTAAGTGACTGGACAAGCGAGGAGGATAACTAGACTATAATACTTGTGGTTAAACGAGGTGGACTGAATCTATCTATTTCTCCTCCTTCCTAAAATTCCATTAAAAGAATAAAATTCCAGAAAAGAATAAAGGGTCAAATCCACAAGAAGAAAGAAAACAGGAGTGTAAAAAAAGTGAACAAGAGATTTTAATATAATTCTGGAAGACAAAAGACATGCCAGGAACTGTTAATGGGGCACAGAACTAAGATGGTAAAGGCAAAGTACTATGAAAATGCAAATGTCATGCAACAAAGTGATTTGGCCACAAAACACTGGAAAAATCTCAAGAATTGGAACATTGAGGTATTAGAAGACAGGGATAAGAGTGGGGCTGAGAAGAAGATTATTTTAAAGTCTGAATAAGGACCAGTTAGACTCCCTAAGACAGGATCTGCAAAGATCAATTTCAACTTCCTACTATGTTTTTTCTTTTAAGATTCATTTATTTATGCACACAAGAGCTGGGGTGTAGGCCAGAGGTGTGTATTGGGGTGGTGGTGAGAAGATTTACTAGAGACAGAGTGGGGAGCAGAACAGACAGATTGACTGAAATATGCTACTGAGGGGAGCAGCAGGTGAGACAGGAGAGGTCTGCTGCACCATGTGGGAAGCTCCCTGGCCGGGGATCAAACTTGTGCTGCAGTGGCTGCGGGCAGCTTCATAAGGCTGAGACTTAACCCCTTATGCCACTAGGGAGGCCCCTGCTATGTTTTTTCATCCTGAAAGGCTGGGATAGTTAAAAGTCCATTTCCTAGACACATTTGCATGTACGGTTCTAGATGTGATTTATATATTGCCATTCAAAGTGGGCTATTTCTTAACTTAGATGCAATAAGATGTACAAAGCACCATCTATGAAGTATCTTTGACAAAGAATTGAACTTGAATATAATAAAGCAAGGTTATAGGAAAAATGGGATAAGGGAATATATTAACACTGTGGTGAAACAAACTGCCAAAGCCAAACTCTAGAGCAGGGGATGGCAAAAAAAATAGCCGCACAGCCTGTGAAAATATGCTGTTTTACTTACATGATTTAAAGGCAGAAAGAGAATAGGTGACAGAGACCTTATATGGCCCAGAAAAATTATTTTCTATCTGCTCCTTTCTTTAGAGAGAAACACTGCTGACCCCCATTTTGGCGGACAAATGACCTGGTTTCCACACAAGTAAAATGATACAGAAAAAACAGGTAGGAGAAGGAAAGAAAGATCTCTAATGAAACAGACCTAAGAGATATATAAACTAAATGCAATGCATGACATGTATTTGGCTCCTGATTAAAATAAATCAGCCCTGAAACAGACATTCTTGAGACAACTATGGAAATATAAACAGAGATTAAATATCAAATGATGGTAGGAAATCACTATTAATGTTATTAGGTATGACAGTTATATTGTGATTATTTAAACAATTACATGTTGAAACATATACAAGAGTATTTAAGGGTAATATGTAAAAGAGTTCAGCAATAAAACAAGTGGGGCCAGAGATAGAAGAAACAAATTTGGCAAAATGTCGGTAATTCCTGGAGATGAGGGATGACTACGTGGGCATCCAGGCAAATACAGGAGGATGTCCACAAGGGAAACAATCAGGCTTTGGCTATCTCCAAGTTACTGTCAAAGCCTAAGAGACAGTAGAGGATTGGCTAAAGCTCACAAAGACTATCTACAAAAACCTCCAGGAAAGAAAGCATGTCTGAAGAATTTTATACACAGCCAAAAGGCAACCAACTCCAGTGGTTAAAAAAGGCTAATTTGGGTGCCTCCCTGGTGGCGCAGGGGGTTAAGTCTCAGCACCATGAAGCTATCAGCAGCCACTGCAGCATGAGTTCAATCCCCAGCCAGGGAGCTTCCCACATGGCGCAGCAGACCTCTCCTGTCTCCCCGCTGCTCCCTTCAGCAGTGTATTTCAGTCAAGCTGCCTGTTCTTTTTTTTTTTTTTTTTTAAGATTTATTTATTTATACAAGCTGGGGTACAGGCCAGAGGCGTGGGGTGGCGAGAGGGTTCACCAGAGACAGAGCGGGGAGCAGAACAAGCAGATCAGAAATACACTGCTGAGGGGAGCAGCGGGCAAGGCAGGAGAGGTCTGCCGCACCATGTGGGATTCTCCCCGGCTGGGCGTCAAACTCACATTGCAAGCTGCCCACAGCTCCACAGCACAGCACTCAACCGCTGCGCCACCAGGGAGGCCCCCAAGCTGCCTGTTCTGCTCCCCACTCTGTCTCTGGCAAATCCTCTAAGGATTCACCAGGGTAGAGCCATTACGAAAATCTTAGAAAATGTCAGGTGGTCTCTACCCCCAAACAAATGTCACGAGGCTGTCTCAGTCAGAGGTGTCTTTTAACTCTTTCACCTGGACAGTGTCTCCCAAACATTTCTTCCTGTGGCACCCACGGCTCCTCTTCCTGTTCCAGCTTGAAGATCACATCTGGTTTGGTGATCTGACAGCCTGTTACAGGAAACAGCAAAGGATTTGGATGTTACTGCTGGTGACAACCATCCAGACCATGGGCTGAGTCCTGGGAACTCGAGGGTGTATGAAGCATGGATGGAGAAGCTTCCATAGTGAGAGAAAGTAATTAACCCTTACCCCGAAGATAAGCGTATGCAATTGTGTGAAGAAAGGGAAAGCCAGACTAATCTGAAAAGTCTTCATATATCTAAAAACGGAAAGGAATTCTATGTGTAACTGCAAAGCCGCCCTTACCCACGATGACTAAGTTGCTATAGTTCTCCAGCATCACATCACGGTACAGATTCCTCTGAGCTGGTTTCATTTGCTGCCATTCTTCCTGGGTGAGGTCAACAGCCACGTCCTTAAATGTCACTGTTTCCTGTAAAAACACAACATAATTAATTTGAAATAAAAAGTAGATGCTATAGTCCAAACATGTAAGAACTCTTTTATTAGTAACTAGAGATCAGAGATCATTTAAAACTGTGTATCAAGTCTTTATTTGTGTGTAGAATAAGTGGGGTGTAGGCCAGAGGTGTGTGTTGAGTGGGGGGTGAGAGAATTCATCAGACAGATTGGGGAGCAGAATAGGCAGCTTGACTGAAATACACTACTGAGGGGAGCGGCCAGTGAGACAGGAGAGGTGTGCTGTGCCATGGGGGTCAACTCCCTGGACAAGGATTGAACTCATCGTAGTGGTTATAGCGCTGAGACTTAACCCCTAGGCTACCATCGAGGCCTTAAGTCTTAATATTTTTCTAACTCTGTGTTACAGTGTGGGGGAAAATATACCACAGAAATATCCTGTAAGAGTATGTTGATTATTGGGCCTCCTTGATGGCGCGGTGGGTTAAGACACAGCACTATGAAGCTATCCAGAGCCACTGCAGTACAAGTTCGATACGCAGCCAGGCATTTTCCCACATGGCACAGGAGACTTCTCCTGCCTCACCCGCTGCTCCCCTCAGCAGTGTATTTCAATCAATCTGCCTGTTCTTCCCCCTACTCTGTCTCTGGTGAATCGTCTCACCACCCCACACCTCTGGCCTACACCCCAGCTCGTATGCATAAATAAAGAAATCTTAAAAAAAAATAGTATGTTGATTACTGAGTCATCAAGCTTAGGAATTTACCCTCTTAATAAATAATAATATTCTGCAGCAGCTGGGTATGATGGCCATTGATGTATACTGGGCTGTGACATAGATGGAAAGTCAGACATGATTCCCATGTAACTGGCTCAGTGATTGTGTGTTCTAGTGAGAAAGGGAACAAGGAGAAACTGAGGAAGAAAAAGAAGTGACAGGAAGTAGGAGGAGAGGTATAAAAACCTGAATGTGCAAAATATGAAAATTTTCTAGTACTTCCAGAGAGCGTATCCACTATGTAGTTGAGAAAGAAGGAGATGAGAATTTGTCAGCAAATCTGAAAATGAAATGAAAGGCATCCAGGGTGGGAAGGAATAAAAACAGCTTTCATTTTCAAATGGCATGATTTTGTACATAGAAAATCTAAGGATTCACTAAAATTCAGTGAGAACTAACAAGTAACTTCAGCAAGACTGCAGGCTATAAGACCAATTTAAAAAATCCAATTGTATTTCCAGACACTTGCAGGGAACAATCAAAGATCTAAATGTCAGGGCTATAAAAGTCTTAGAAGAAAACACAGGTGTAGGCGCCTCTGGGCTGACGAACATGGGGAGGTGCTGGGAGACTGGTCACATCGTCTTCTTCCTTGCCGAGGTCGGAGTCCTGAGAATTCCAAGCTAAGGGAAAAGAAAGGAAACAGATTTACTTCAGAGCTCCAGACAAAGGTGTCTGGAAATCCTCACCACCATCTGGTTATATGTTCTCTTAGAATGACCCTCAGAGCACTGAGAAAGAAATGTTAGCTATGAAATGAACACGAATGACTAATGCAGACATGGGGGTCTGATGGGCATTTCTGGAGGCCATATGCAGAGGGCCCAGGGTATCTACTGACAATCTAGCATTTCCCCAGGATCCTGGCATTTTATTCTTAGTAGGAAATTTATCTTAAGAACATAATAACAAATACCACAAGGATTTAAGGGTTAAATCATTTATGAAACACTATAAAGAATTTGGGAAAGACGTAGGTGCAGGCACTGTGGACACTAATGACATTATAGAATAAATTAAGCCATTTCTTTTTTACCTTAAAAAACGCAGGAGCTTTAGATTAAAAATGGGAGACCAAATATTTGCATTTACTTTTGTTCTTTCCTCACCCCAACCAAAGTGAAAGTGAAGGAACAAAGGAGGCAGAGCATCATGAGGACAAAGAAGACAGAAGACTTCAGCAGGTAAAATGTCAACAAATGTTTGGAGGCTGGAGAGCACATAGATGACTGGAATCTAACCAGGAAAAGCTGAAGCTAAAGTGGGGGTGGGGTGGGAGGAAGGTAGGCTGGGGAAGCCATGACAGAAAGGCTCAGGAATGGAGGCACTAGGAACTACTGCAGGCAGGACTCTGGGAGGGGCTGAAAAAGAGAGCTGAATGTAATCTGGGGTAGAAGCAATGTGGAGAAAATAAGGGAATTAAGTGAAAGGTGTTATGGAAAAACAAAAGTTATTTTCCCCTATTTCTGTACTTTGTTTGGCTCCCCAAAACAGGAGTTTTAGCAAAATCTAGGACTTCTCCCTGGGAAAGTGACTAGTCCAAAAGAAAATGCGTACAGATGTTGCATTTGGCCAAATTAAACTTCCAACAAAATACCACATTTTAAAGAAGGGCAAGAACAGTAGGTAGGATGTGGCAGTAAGGTGATGGTGAGGAAGGGATTAGGGATAAAACATCCAAATCCTTATCTCCATTGTCAAAAATGAATATGAAATATAGAAAACTGAGAGAGCAAGCACTAGCAGTATAAGCATATTATTCTGGAAAGTGGCGCTGAAGACCAAAATACCCATAAAACAGTGTTCAAAGCGCTTGCTTCTGGGGAGTGGGAATAGGATGCGAAGGGATGGAATAGAAAACTTTAATGCATGGTTATATAGTTAACAGCATGTTAACAATCTAGATGTATTTTGAAAAAAATGAAACTACGTTAGTATTTATTTAGAGGAAAGCAAACAACAGCCCCGTGAATAAAATAAAAAACAAATGTGTACTCTCTCTACAGCCAGTAACACCCTTGTGAACTTTCTGAGTAGGAGTAATGAATTTCCTAACTCTTTTTACTCCTTAACCCTGAATGTGCAGCCTCTGTCTTCAAAATTCTGCCCACCTGGGAGCCATCTCACCTCTCCTTTCCATCATCTGGATTAAACGTGCCATTATCACACAGCTAGTGCTGATCTCTGAAGACTTCAATGTCATTCAGGCCTTGCCTGCTCTGGGTGGAAGGGTTAAGAGGGGGTGCGGGTCCGGTAACTGCAGGGGAGCTTTGTCTTGGACTCTTCAGCCTCGGGGGAGGCTAGGTCAGGAGGTCTCCTGCCATGTTAGATACTTGCTCCTCAGGATTCTTTCTGCTCACATCAGAGATCTGTTTTTGTAGAGCAAGGACCTGTGGGCTTATGACATAAGTCCAATTTATCTCATGTTTTCTCACTGGAATCTTATGGTAACCAGCCCCAATAACCTCTGCTTTCTGGTCTTCATGACTTTTGTACACTTTTCCCACATGGGACAGAGTTGACCTGTAAAACCAACAGGGTAGTGCAGAAATGCTGTGTGACTTCCAAGGTTAGGTTATAAAAGCGACTGCGGCTTCTGCGTTGCACATTTCTGAATCATGCACTTTGAGGGAAGTCAGCCACAGTTCAATGAAAACACCTAACCAGTGAGGCTCCTGCCGGCGGCAAACACTAATCTGCTAGCCCCCTTGGAAGCAAGTCCTCCAGTCCAGTCTAACCTTCAGATCACTGAGCCCTGTTGGCAGCTTGGCTGCAAGTTCATGAAACATCTGAGCCAGAATATCCAGCTAAGTAACACCCTGATATTACATTGATTACTGTTTAATCCACTAAGTGTTTAGGTAATTTGTTACACAGAAAGAGATAACTAATACAATCTCAAACAATTAGTTTCCTGGCTTGTAATTCACACTCCCTAGAATCACTGGCCAGCAATGATGGACGCAGAGACAGCAGGAGTCTGGAGGAAAACTCATATACCTTCTGTGATCATAAAGGTACAGGCCTAATGCAGTGACAGGCAAAGCTGAGTCAAAAACCAAAATGAAACAAAACACACTCAGATTTATAGTGACCTCAGAGGTACAATAAAAGAGAATTGCATGAAAAGTCTAGCTTTTCCATTTCCTACCTATCTTGGCAGTTGAGCTTAGAGAGAATCGCAGTTTAGAATTCTGATGCTGCTCATTTGAAATGAGAATTATACTCATCACGTGAATATTGGCTTAACAAATAAAATGGTTATTAAGAAATATTAATTTAGCATCAGCTATGAGCATTTACTAGGTAAAGGATAAAAATTAATACACAGAGAATAGACTAATCCTTACCTTGTGTAATAAAATAAACAGAAACACGCAGTCATATTAAATTTTGTAATGTGCTGTGCTTGGGCTATCTCTCCAGTAACCCTCATATGGTTAATATCCCTCCCCCCACCCACCCCAGGGCAACTGTGACTAAAAAACTGTATAATTTATCATAAATATTCTCTGTCCAACCATTCATATGAGTTACATGAAAACTGGATTTATTTCTAATTTTTTTGCCACTGATAGTAGGCACTCAAAAAATGTTGATCGATTGGTGTAGTCACTATGAAAAACAGCATGATGGTCAAAAAGTAAAAAGGAGTTACTGTGCAACCCAGAAATTCCACTTCTGGATATAGACCCAAAAGAACTGACAGTAGGAATTCAAACACATATTGCATATCCCTGTTTATAGCAGTATTCTTTTCTTTTTAATTTTATATATATTTTACATCATTCTTCCTTTTCATACAATGTTTGCTTTCTCCTCTCAGGTGTAGTCCCCGTAGAATTCCCACTACCAGTTCACCCGTGTGCCATCACCATAATCCCTGTTTAGCAGTATTATTTTCAAGAGCCAAAAGGTAGAAGCAACCCAAGTGCCCATTGCAAGTGAATAGATAAGCAAAATTTGACACATACAACAATTATTCAGTCTTAAAAATGAAGGCAGTTCTTGAGATTACTGTGCTAAACAACCACAAAAGGACAAATACTATATGAGCCTGCCTATATGAGGTACACAGAGTGGTGACATTCATAGAGATAAAGTTTGCGAGTTACTGGACACTGAAAAACTGGGGAGTTACTGTTTAGTGGGTGCAGTTTTGCTCTGCAAGATGAATAGAGTTCTGTGGATGGATGGTGGTAATATGAATATAACACCACTGAACTGTACACTTAAAAATAGTTAAGATAGTCAATTTTCTTAGCACTATTGAGGTATAACTGACATACAAAAAATTGCATACATTTAACGTAAGTGTCCTGATGAATTCAGACACATCAATACATCAGTGATATCAGCATCACAACTATGGTAATAAACGTATCTATTGCCTCCAAAAACTTCCTTGTGGGTTTTTTTTTTTTTTTTTTTGGTAATAACTCTTAACATGAAATCTATTCTGTTAACATATCTTAAAGTACATAATACAATATTGTTAATATACATATTTGGTTGTTCAGATCTCTAGAACTAAATCATCTTGCATAAAAGAAACCTTGTCTCTCTTGAAAAACAATTCCCCATTTCCCTCTCTCCTCAAGGTTCATTCATGGTGTCAGAGATGGCAGGAGTTTCTTCTTTTTTAAGGCTAATATTCCATTGTATGTATATAACATATTTTCTTTACCCATTCATCTGTTGACAGATGGATGTTTCCGTTACTTGGCTACTATGAAAAATGCTGCAATGAACATGGAGTGCAGATATTAAGGTTGTAAATTTTATATATATTTTACCATAGATACATACATATATATGTATATATACATACACACATCATATATATATATATATATATATATATATATATGTGTGTATATATATATATATATATATATATATATATATATATATATATATATATGAGCAAATAAACTACTATTACTAATTTGGGGTATTTGAAATTAGAAAAAAGTAATCTATCAGACAAGAATAACCTAGAAACGGGTGGATGGTTTGGAGTTTAAGTGTTCTAAAGTCTTAAGTTTTGCTAAGTATGCATGTTGCAGGGTAAGAGTAGAACTAAAGTGGAGAGAAAAAGGGAAAGGCAAACCTGTACAATAAAAAAGGTATAATAGGCCCCCCTGGTGGCGCAGTGGTTAGGCGCTGCACTGTGGAGCTGTCCGCAGTGGCAACACAAGTTCGGCTCCCAGCCAGGGAGATTCCCACATGGTGCGGCAGACCTCTCCTGCCTTGCCCGCTGCTCCCCTCAGCAGTGTATTTCTGATCTGCCTGTTCTGCTCCCCACTCTGTCTCTGGTGGACCCTCTTGCCACCCCACGCCTCTGACCTGTACCCCAGCTTGTATGCATAAATAAATAGATCTTTAAAAAATAATAAAAATAAAAAAGGTATAAGTAGAAAATAAAACATATCAGCAATCACAATAAATGTAAATAAATTAAACTTACCTATTAAAATGATAAACAGCCTAAGGGGGGGGCATGTTCAGCAGTATCCTCTTTATAAGTGACAGACCTGCAGCATAAAGACATAAAGGGAAAGGGTTAGAAAATGACACTACTGGAAAATTCAATGACAAAATCTGAAAAGCAGTATTATCAGACAAAAAAGATCTTGGGTTAAAAGACATTTATCAGGATAAAGAAGCATATTTCACAATGTGGTAGGTAGGATTATACATTCATACTCTTTGCCATGTAACATTGACCCTCTTATTGTGGGCTTAACTGATGTTATGCTTAGTCATATGAGCTGCTTTGGCTAATGTGACGTTAGGATATTTGGAAGTAGAGGTTTTAGGGATGTCTTATGATCTGTCTTGTACGCTGGTGACCCACCATTAGCAGAACATGTCCCAGTAACCACTGTCCTTTTAGCCTGAGCCACAGAAAGAACACATGTGGAGCAGATCTGAATTCATGTTGCAACCCAACCTAAGTCAATTGTACACATGCAAACATGTGACCACGAGAATAAATGCTTGTTGTGGCATGCCACTGAGTTTAGGTGCGATTTGTTAGGCAGTATTAATTATCATGACCATAATTAACTAGTACACATCATAAAAGAAGCACACCATAAGATTATGGGATAATGGCTCTGGAAAAGATCACCAAGGAAAACTGAAAAGCAACGGAACAGGGTCAAGAACTGCTGGGGGTGGGGGAAAGGCAGTAAAGGTGACTAAGAAGGTATGGCCAAACTGAAAAGAGGGTCACTTGAAACCAAACACAGAAAAAAATTTTGAGAGTTACCAACTAGACCAAAAGCCACACAGAAATCGACTCAATTAAGATTAGGATCACTATATATCTCACAATCACAAACATCTCACCACCCATCTCTCTTGACAATCACCCAGAAACCACCACAACGCTCAGCAGAATCACAACCACGAACATCACCATCCCACATTCCACAACTACCCCACACACAACCACACCCCCCAATGCTCACATACATCAGGACCACACACACAAGATCGCCACTTCGTAGGTCATCATAAATCTCACACACA
>PVIJ01020594.1:0-20574 GCA_004024925.1 Scalopus aquaticus | reverse complement strand
TTGTGGTTTTCATTTGCATTTCCCTGATTATAAGTGATGTTGAACATTTTTTCATATACCTGTTGGCCATTTTCTTTTCTTCTTTGGAGAAGTGCCTTTTTAGCTCTTCTGCCCATTTTTTGACTGGGTTGTTGACTTTGTTTTTGTTGAGTTGTGTGAGCTCTTTGTAGATTTTTGTTATTAGTCCTTTATCGGTTGTGTTGTGTGCAAAGATCTTCTCCCAATTAATAGGGTGTCTGTCTGTTTTGATTATTGTCTCTTTTGCTGTACAGAAGCTTTTTAGTTTGATGTAGTCCCAGCTGTTTATCTTTTCTTTCACTTCCTTCGCTATGGGGGAAGTGCTTTTAAAGATTTTGCTGAGATATATGTTATGTAGCGTTTTGCCTATATTTTCTTCTATAACCTTTATGGTTTGAGGTCTTATATTCAGGTCTTTTATCCATTTTGAGTTGGTTTTTGTGCATGGTGAGAGGTAGTGGTCTAGCTTCATTTTTTTGCATGTAGCAGTCCAGTTCTCCCAACACCATTTATTGAACAAACTAGTCTTTTTCCATTGTATATTCTTTGCTCCTTTGCCGAAGATTAGTTGTCCATATGTATATGGATTTATTTCTGGGTTTTCTATTCGATTCCATTGGTCTGTGTGTCTGTTTTTGCTCCAGTACCATGCTGTTTTAATTATTATGGCTTTGTAGTATAGTTTGAAATCAGGGAGTGTAATCCCTTCATTCATATTCTTTTTAGTCAGGAGAGCTTTAGCTATTTGAGGTTTTTTTTGTGGTTCCATATGAATTTTATCAATATCAGTTCTATTTCTTTGAAGAATGTCATTGAGATTTTTATCGGGATGGCGTTGAATCTGTAGATTGCTTTTGGTAGGATGGCCATTTTGATGATATTGATTCTTCCAATCCATGAGCAGGGGATGTCTTTCCATCTTTTTGTGTCTTCCTCTAATTCTTTTAACAGCGTTATGTAGTTTTCTTTGTATAAGTCCTTTACCTCTTTTGTTAGATTTATTCCCAGATACTTGATTTTTTCGGTTTCGATTTTGAAGGGGATAATTCTTTTAATTTCTTCTTCTTCAGACTGAGTGTTTGTGTATAGAAAGGCTACTGATTTTTGTGCATTTATTTTGTATCCTGCTACATTACTGAATTGGTCTATAGTTTTGAGTTGTTTTTCTATGGAGTTTTTAGGGTTCTCTATATATATAATCATATCATCTGCAAATAGTGACAGTTTGATTTCCTCCTTCCCTATTTGGATTCCTTGTATGTCTTTTTCTTGTCTTATTGCTCTCGCTAGGACTTCAAGTGTTATGTTGAAGATCAATGGTGAGAGTGGGCATCCTTGTCTTGTTCCTGATTTCAGGGAAAAGGCTTTCAGCTTCTCACCATTGAGTATAATATTGGCTGTGGGTTTGTCGCATATGGCTTTTATTATGTTAAGGAATGTTCCTTCTATTCCAAGTATTTCAAGGGCCTTTATCATAAATGGATGTTGCACTTTGTTGACTGCTTTCTCAGCATCTATTGATATGATCATATGGTTTTTTTTTCTTTTTGTTTATGTGTTGGATTACACTGATTGATATTCAGATGTTGAACCATCCTTTTGTCCTTGGAATAAATCCCACTTGGTCGTGGTGTATTATCTTTTGGGTGCATTGTTGGATCCTGCTGGCCAAGATTTTGTTAAATAGTTTTGCATCAGTATTCATTAGGGAGATTGGTCTGTAGTTTTCTTTTATTGTGTAGCCTTTGTCTGGTTTTGGTATTAGAATAATATTTGCTTCATAGAATGTGTTTGGTAGTACTCCTTCTTTCTCAATTTTTTGAAAGAGTTTGTGTAATATAGGGATTAGTTCATTTTTGAACATTTGGTAGAATTCCTTTATGAAACCATCTGGTCCCGGGCTTTTGTTTTTGGGAAGGCTTTTGATTACTGCTTCAATTTCGTCGCTTGAGTTTGGCCTGTTTAGGTGTTCTATATCTTCTTTACCTATTTTTGGATGGCTGTGTAATTTCAGGAATTTATCCATTTCTTCTAGATTGTTGAACTTGTTTCCATATAGCTGTTTATAATAATCTCTGATTATTCTTTTGATTTCTGATGTGTTTGTTGTAATTTCTCCTCTTTCATTTCTTATCCTGTTTATTTGTGTGTTCTCCCTTTTTTTCTTTGTGATCCTTGCTAGAGGTTTGTCTATTTTGTTTATTTTTTCAAAGAACCAGCTTTTGGTTTCATTGATCTTCTGTATTTATTGTTTTTTTGATTTCCATTTCATTTATTTATTCTTTGATTTTTATTAATTCCTTTCTTGTACTGGCCTTTGGATTTTTCTGTTGTTCCTTTTCTAGTTCTTTGAGGTGGGAGATTAGATTGTTTCTTTGAGTTGTTTCTTGTTTCTTGATGTGAACCTGTATTGCTATGTATTTCCCTCTTAATACTGCTTTTGCTGTGTCCCAAACATTCTGGAAGGTTGTATCTTCTTTGTCATTAATTTCTAGGTATTTTTTAATTTCTTCTTTGATCTCATTAGTCCAGTGGTCTTCGAGCACTGTGGGTTTCTGTCTCCATGATGTAAAAGGATTCCTTTCTTTTTTTTCATGGTTCATTTCTAGTTTGATGGCTTTATGATCGGAGAAGATAGTAGGTATGATTTTAATCTTTGTGTATCTGTTGAGGTTTGTTTTGTGACCTAGTATGTGATCAATTCTGGAGTATGATCCGTGTGCACTTGAGAAGAATGTGTATTCAGTTTTTGGGGGGTGCAGTGCCCTATATATATCTGTTAAGCCCATGTGGTCTAGGTCTTTATTTAGAGCTTTAATGTCCTTGTTTATTTGTTGCCTCTTTGATCTGTCCATTTGTGATAATGAAGTGTTGAAGTCTCCTACTATATATGTATTCTCCCTAATGTCTGTTTTCAGAGTTGATAATAGTTGTCTTATATATTTTGGTGCTCCTTCATTAGGGGAGTATATGTTGATGAGGGTTATATCATCTTGCTGAGTTTCCCCTTCATCATGATATAGTGACCATCTATGTCTCTTTTTACCTTTTTTAGTTTGAAGTCTATTTTATCTGATATAAGTATAGCTGTCCCTGCCTCCTTTTTAGGTCCGTTTGCTTGTAGGATTGTTTTCCGGCCTTTTACTTTCAGTCTGTTTTTATCTTTTGTGGCTAAATGTGTTTCCTGTAGACAGCAGAAGGTTGGGTTCTGTTTTTTGATCCATTTCGCTACTCTGTGCCTTTTTATTGATGAGTTGCGTCCATTTACATTTAGGGTTAATATTAATATGTTAGCATCTATAGTGGCCATTTTGTTGGTCTTTTAGTGGTTTTATTCCATGTCTTATTCTAGTCTTTTTCGTTCCTTTGTCGGTCTTGGTTTTAGAACATCTTGTAGTATTGTTTGTAGGGGGGTTTAGTCATGACGAATTTCTGGAGACTCTGTTTGTCTGGGAAGATCCTTATCCTTTCTTCATAGGGGAAAGAGAGCTTTGCGGGATAAAGTATTCTAGTTTGGAATTTCTTGTCTTGGAGTTTGTTGAATATGCCTCTCCATCCTCTCCTTGCCCTTATCGTTTCTTCAGAGAAGTCTGATGTCATCCTGATTGGTTTTCCTTTATAAGTTATTTGTTTCCTCCCCCTTGCCATCTTCAATATTTTTTCCTTGTCCTGTATTTGTGTGAATTTAACTATGGTATGTCTAGGTGTGGGTCTTCTGGGATCATGGTGATTTGGAGATCTTCTTGCTTCTTGTATGCCAGAAAATACTCGGGAAATTTTCTTCTATTACCTCCTTGAATAGTTTCTCTGTTCCTTGGTCCCTGTCCTCTCCTTCTGGAATTCCTATTACTCTTATGTTTCCTTTTTTCATGGTGTCAGATAGATCTTGAATTGTTTTTTTCATTCTTTTCTCTTCGTGCTTCAATTTCCTTTTCCCTTTTGGATCTTTTAATATTTGTATCTTTGAGATTGCTAATGTGGTCTTCCATTTCATCGATTCTGCTTTTATCGCTGTTCCCGGAGATCTTTAGTTCTTCCTTTAAGCTCTTTTTTCCTTCTTCGGGGTCTCGATTTCGTTCATCAGATCGTTAATTGTTTTTTCCATTTCTTTCTTTTCCTTTATCATGATTTCCTTGATCATGATTCTAAGTTCTTTATCTGACAGAGAGAGAAGTTCTTCCATGTCATTGTCAATGGGTTTTGGTACTTGATTTTCTTTTTGTTCCGTGTCCTTTCCCTGAGGGCTTGCTTGGTTGTTTGTATTTTTCCTTCTCCCTGTTTGTCCTCTGATTTGTTGTAAGTGTTGAGAGATTGTGGCACTGATGTTGGCAGGCATCTCCTCGGGTTCTCCTTCTTGGATGTCAGGGAGTGGAGATCTAACTGATTCTGGCCCTGTTAAGCCAAGCCCCTGGTGGTCGGTGTTCCTAGAGCTATCTCCACTCAGTTCCAAGAACCCCGGCTGGGGGGCGCCGGCAGGCGCGGGCTGCTCGCAGCTGGAGGGCACAGGCGGTGCGGTTCGCACGTGGCTGGAGGGCAGTGGCCGCGCTGGGGCTGGCGTGCGTGCAGCTGGAGGGCACCAGCAGGTACGGGGCACGTGCAGCTGGAGGGTGCAGGTGGCGCAGTGTGTGTGCACATGGTTGGAGGGTGGCGGCCAAGCCAGGATGGGCACGCGGCTGGAGGGCTCAG
This sequence comes from Scalopus aquaticus, assembly GCA_004024925.1. NCBI lineage: Eukaryota > Metazoa > Chordata > Mammalia > Eulipotyphla > Talpidae > Scalopus > Scalopus aquaticus. Next base: position 15,870 of record PVIJ01020594.1, on the reverse strand, counting down.
GCGGCGCCGGGCACGCGTGCCTGGAGGGTGCAGGCAGCACAGGGAGCACAGGGCTGGAGGGTGCAGGCGGCGCAAGTCTGAAGGTTGGCGGCTGTGCCGGGGCGGGCGTGTGCCCGGCTTGAGGGTGCAGGCGGCACACGCGCACTGCTGGAGGGTGCCGAACGGCATGGGGCACATGCGTCTGAAGGTCGGCGGCTGCACTGGGGCAGGCACGCACGCGGCTTGTGGGTGCAGGCGGCGCAGGGTGCGTGCTTGTGCTGCTGGAGGGTACCAGCTGGCCCAGGGCGCGCGCAGCTAGAGGGCACAGGCGGTGTGGAGCATGCTCAGCTGGAGGGCACAGGCGGCGTGGGGCACGCGCGGGCTGCTGGTGGGCAGGAGTGGCTTTTGTTCCACACCTCTCCTGCACCTGGAGGGCGGTTGGCAGCAGCCTAGCCAGAGATCTTTATCTGTGGGTTGTGAAGCTGATCCCCTCCCGTGGCAGTTCTGAGGGGCGGGGTGGCACAGTGGAGCTGCCTTGGCAGCTCTCCCTCTCTTGAACGAGGTGGGACAGGGAGTCCCTACAGCGTGCTGCTTTTGTCCTGAGTTTCTCCTGCATCCGCAGCTGGGAGCTTTTTTTTTTTTCCTTCCCGCACTTCCTCCAGTGGTTATATACTACCAGTGTTACTGAAGGAGTGGGTCGACCACTACCTCAGAGTTCTGTTCCAGCGGGGAGCTAGAGTGCTGGCTCTGTAATGTAGGTGGGGGGAGGGGCCACACTACGGCCGCCCGAGGCTTTGTTCCGTGTCCCACCAACTTCCCCAGTGCACTCTGCCCTCTCCCAGGCTCTGTTGCTCCCTGGGGGGACTGCTGGTGTCAGTCTCGAGTTTATCACTCTGCTGAGCCCGGGGAAACGTCTCTGCCCACCTTTCTTTTTCTGGGTCTCCTCAGGTGCCTCTCCTCTTGGTCTCCTGGTCCGGTTTTGCACTGAGGGGAGGGGGGAGGGGATCTGGTAGACCTTTCTTCTCCTTAGTCAGTCTATTTAGCTTCTTTCCAGGTCCTATTCACCCGTGAGGGTGTTAGATTTATCCAGCGTTTCTGGATCTTCTCTGGGTTTGGCTGATGTCTCTTTATAAGCGGCTTCTCTTTCGGGAGCTTTGATACTAGCGTTCGTTCACCACCATGTTGATGACGTCTCCAGAAATTCTATCTTGTTGGAGGGAATGTGTGGAATCAAATGTCTAGAAAAATCATGTCATGTGTATAGTAGCCTTTTTCAGAATGTGCTCCATGTGATATTTATTGATACTAGATGAATGAAACCAAGACTGTGTTTGCAAAGTTTGGGAAATAGTGAGTTTATCAAAGTTAGACAGGATTCTTTCATGTAGGTTTTCTCTGAACCTTTTATATGTTAATTGAATTCTGAATCTTTATGATAAGAGGTAAATTTTGCAGAATATCACTGAGTAGTATGACTACAGATTCTTTTTATCTTTGTAACACCTTATTGGATACTAGGATTCTATGGAACATGATTTGGGAAATGCTGCCAAATAGGAAACATTTTAATGATAAAGAGCACAAATCAAAATAACTCCTTCTCAACAAGAGAAATATGCCTCATTGCAGACTGAGTTAATATTAATCTGCAAATCTGAGACAGGAACTCAGTGGGAGCTAGGCACAGTCAAGAACTATCAAAAGCATGAGAACCAACTGGGCATTGTGAATGCTCTTTGGTAGAAATGTCTATTACAGACAACTTTCCTTTTTCATTTCAACAGCACAATGCACCCAGAGTACGAAACTGTCCCTTCTCGTGCTGCTTTATTGTAACAATAACCATGGGACAGAATTAATTCCATGCAACTCTCCCAGCCACACTGTTCACATATCAATGCTTATCAGTTTGACGCAATACTGTTACTGCATGCTACTTCTGAAGCAGAACCAGCAGCTCAAAGCTAAACTGGGAGGGTCTATAATCTATTTTTTTCTAAGTTTTAACTGCAAAAATATTATCAAATTCTTAAAATGGCACAGGGTAGGATAATACTTATATAATAGTCATTGCGTGTTTTAGCCCTTGTATTTTTCTGTTTCCTGTGGCCTTTCTGGTTCTAGTCTATCCTTTACATCCTATATCCTGTAGCTGCTGCCATAAGGAAAAGAACATGGGAGAAATTTTTTAAAAGTTAATCAAATTCTTGCACTTTAGAGTCAGTATGTAAAGAACGGGTCATGAATAATAGGTGAAGATCCTGGCAATTTTGACAATATTTTATGAGCACGGAGGAGAAAGGAAGAAGACAGAAGACATGCTGTGAGCGGAGGGGAGCGAGACCAGGACTAGAGAACCAGACCCTAGTGACTGTGCTCATAGAAGGAGCTTCAGCACTCAAAACATCAAGCTGAATATTCATTCTCTGTCAACAGTTTCTGAAAGGCAGAGAGAAGCCAAGAAACCATTCACAAACCATCATATTACCATCCCAGGGAGTTTGGTGTATTGCTTGTATCAAGCTGGCAATTACGATGGCATCTACTGACATCAAAGAGCAACTTGACCAGGCTTTGACAGCTTGTCATCCAATGACAGCGATTTCCATCTGTGCCCAGAAACTGCTTTCAACTAATGTGAACAGCCTTTCTTTCAGCAGTCCAGGACAATCAACTGGCTCAGAAAACCCCCTCTGGATATGTAGAAGGGGAGTGATGGTGTGGAAGGGAAAGTGTATAGGCTTCTTGAAAACACAGTATAGAACCAGTTCAAGATGTCTGTAGGCTAGGTCAATGTCTAAGCACTTCACTTCATCCTATCTTACAGATATTTGTGCTTCTTGGCAAACTGAGGCAGATGTTTGGCTAATAAAATGGATTTCTAAAATATATAAATACTTCCCTTGACCAAAGGACCTCCAGCATTTTATTATTTAAAATTTATTTCCAATGTCATTTTCAATTTTTAAAATCTACTGTAGTTGTAAAAATGTAGCAGGTGAAGGTGGTCTTCCAAGTTGAAACCTTTCTGGAAGAGTTAATGGAAATGTGCTCTGTCTCCAAAAATATTCTGAGAACCTATATAGTAGCACCTGCTGGAAGTAGCTCCATTTTTTAATGGCTTGTGCAAATAATGCCCCACCTTCAGCACCTAAATAGCCGTGTCTCTCTCCAATAGAGAGCCACAGGGCTGATCGCCCTCTAAAATTATGGAAAACCATTCATATGTATATGAGTTTTCTGAAGTGATGAACTTGCTATTAGTCTCATCTGATTGAGGCGCCTATTCTTGCATCAACAAATAAAATGCTTTGCATCTGTATAAACCTTGAAATAATTTCTCTAAGCACATGTGTCTGGAAGCATTTCCATTTTATTAGAGCAACTGAAGTCTCTAGGATATTTGAAATTTGTAAACTTTCATCTTACTTACTGATAATGGCCTATATGCTGGGTATTTTGATTTTTATTTATATGTTAGCTTTTTTACATGATCGGTTTTCAGAGTTAAATTTTCTTTCATGTCACAGTTAACTTTAAAGTATAGTGGATGAAAAGTTATGAAAATACTATTGCATATTCCAATATTTTATTTTGGAAAACACTTTCTTTTTTTTTGTATTTAAATATCCTGCTTCTTAGAGTTTTATGTATGCACAAAATTTGGGAGAACAAATTTATGCACAATAAATAACTGTCTTTTTGTTTGTATGAAGACTGGGCTTTTGTTTTAAGCATTATCTAGAAACTGAATAGAAGATACTGCTATAAAATGCATTTAAAAAGAGCTCATAACCATTCCTTCCTCCTTTCATTATACTCTTGGTCACAAAACTATGCCTTTGTTCCTTATTTAACAAGTTAATTTGAGCCGGTTGCCACAAAGTCTATTTTGCTTTTATCTCACCCACCTATTAAGATAATCCTAATGGAGTATTTTTTTTTCTTCTTATGGAGGGTCTCTGTTTTCATCAATATGCAAAGTCACTGTAAGTAGTCAGGTAAAGTGATGTGTTTATTTTAAATACTATAGACAAAGAATTGAATCTCTAAGTCTTTAAAATTGTCAGACTGTAATAAATTCAGGAAAATTTTCAAAGATTCAGTTTCCTCTGATCCTTCCTTCTTTAAACTTCAGTTTCTTAATCTGTAATATGAGGTTATTAAGATTTGCATAATCACTGTAGAAAGCTATGTGTTTCACATATGTAACATGAAAGAATGTTTAACAATGAAAATGGCTATTTAAATTCTAGGCAAAGAAATTTAACATATAATCTCAGAGATTCTCATAACAAATATCTAAGAAGCATATTGTTATTTTGCATTCTTAAGTTAAAAAGGGACAAACTGAATTTACTTGCTCAAGATTCTACCATTCATAAGTGGCAAATTTCTGCATGGCAAGCAGCAACATAAGAATCAAAATACTAAAGACAAAAAGGGAAAAAATTGCAGTATCTGACAATTTGGAAGAAAGGTTGTCATATGTTGGAAATAGTAAGTGAATTAAAACATCATGTAATGGAAAATAAGCATAGCAGTTGTTGCTAAGTTCCATGACTTAGCGGTTCATGGAAAAATAAAAATTGGCAAAGTTTTACTTAACCAATAATTAAAGACATGCAAATAATAATAATTATAACAATAATAATAAAAAATGTGTGTATGCTTCATATGGTTGAAAAGGAAAAAGCAGCACTATTGTGAGTGGTGCATGAGAAAGTGTTCTTCATCCAATCTTGATGGGAATATAAATTCAAACAAATTTTGGAATGCCTTGTGGTAATATATATTAAAATTTATGATATCTTAACCTTTGACCTAACAATTCTGCTTTTAGAATTTTACCCTGAAGGTATTTGTACAAATACATCCTTTTCCATTTTATTTTCACTAAAAAAATTAGAAATGCTACAAATGACTCTGGATATAGAATTGGTTGAATGAATTATGACCTGAGCATGTGGTAGGATACTATGCAGTTATTAAAAGTAATAAGACCAAATAATTTACGTGATAAAGAATGATGACAAAGAGGCGCAGCATAGCTCTCCTGTCTCGCCTGCTGCTCCCCTCAGCAGTGTATTTCAGTCAATCTGCCTGTTCTGCTCCCCACTCTGTCTCTGCTGAATCCTTTCACCACCCCCACACCTCTGGCCTATACCCCAGCTCTTGTATGCATCAATAAAAAAAAAATAAATCTTAAAAAAAAAAGAATTATTACAAAGATACAAATTGAAGTGGAAAAAGTTTCAGAATAAAATATCTAGCATTTTGTTGGTTTTTATAAAGTATGTATCTCTATGGATATATCTATTTGGCACATCAACCATTTCTAGAAGATTTTCACTAATTTACTTGCATGGGATGGGGCAGAGAAGAAAAAGACCTATCTTTTCTGGTTAGATCTCCTTCATGTTTAAGTTGCTTTCACACCAAAACTAATTCCTTCTAAGCATGTTTTCTTTCCATGACACCACATTACCCTATGAAAATGATTTGTGAAGCGCAAAATTGAAATCACTATTATTTATCATTTTCCCTGTGTCAGAGTTTCACAAAAGCAGACTAGTCCATGTTTGGCAGCAGTTCTATTAAGTTACTTTCCACTGCCCTTGTCATTCACGCCATCCTTTTCACTCAAATCCATTTCCTTCTTTCCCCTTTACTTGCAATCTCAGAATTCTGACTCTGCAATTGGTATTTCCCAGAGGCCTCTATGTAGTGGCTTCAGTTAAGTATGCCAGCAGGAAATACTGGCAGGAGGTTGGAAGGATGGTGGAGGAGGAAAGTCAGAGTAATTCTCTCCTCTCTGCCTTGGGTGGCATCTTCAGGGGCAGGAATTTTTCCTTCTAGTAACCTTGCCCTCCACAGCAGCTCCCACTTTTCTGCCCAACAGCTATATTCCGGGGGGGGGGGGTCACTCTCTGGCTCACTAGTCTGAGGGGTGCCAGCAGCTTTCTTGCCCTGCTCTTTATTGGCCTTTTCACCTTCTCTATTTAAATTTTCAGCTCTCTGAATATTGTTTTAACTAGTCTCTTAGATAACATATACACTTGAATTACATGGCATGAGTTATATATTTGTGGATGCTTACTGATACACAATTTCCTTACTGATACACACTTCATATTGAACTTGTATATATGCCATAAATTCTATTGCTTAATATGCCGAATGCAAAATAAATGCCCAAACACTGTATTCTACAGAAAAAAATGAACAATTCAGACACTTGTATCTGCCAAGAATTTTCTTGCAATTTAAAACAATAATCTTCACACCCTTTCTATGTAGTATTATTATCCCCAAATCACAAAAAAGATACAGAGGTTCCAACAGATTAATTGGCTTATAAATGGCAGAGTTGGGATTCATTTCTAGGTCTTTCTGACACGAAAGCCCAATTTATTGCCAAGGGGTTATAAAGTTGATTTCTGTGTTTCTTTCTCCTTTTAGTGTTCTGTTTTGCTTCACTTACCTTCTCAGGAATCCTCCAGCCACTGGTCTGCTTTCAGCATAGTGTTTTGTCTTTCTAAATTCTGCTCTACCACAAAAACCCCACTTACCTGTTGTGTTATTCTTCCATGATATCTTTCTTTCTGCTAATCTCTGGACAAACTTGAGCTGAGTTATTATTTGATGATAATTGATCCACTGTGAGAAAAAAAGATATATTTGAAATTTTTATGCAAGCCTACACTAGTTTCTCTAAGCACATTTATTCATTCATTCACTTTTCTTTCCTGAAAATGTGTTGGTTGCTAGATACACAGCACTGAACAAGACAGATTGCAGCCTGGTAGGAAAGAGAGTCATCAAACAATTTTATTGAGTTCTACGTAGGAGAAATGCTCTGTGGAAGCATAAGAAAGGATATGAAAGAAAATTGTACTGTAGAGTCCAGAAATACTTCCCTAAGGAAATGAAATTTGTGTTGACCATAAAGGCAGCACCAGATAAGTAAAGACAGTAAGTGGGAGAGAAAGAAAAATTATATGACAGCATATATATTGGCCCAGGGATGAAAAAGGGAATGGCCCATCTGAGGAATCTTTGCTTTAAAGACCAATAATGTGAGCATGTAGAAAGAAGAGAAGCTCAGGCAGGAAAGGCAGAAGGTGGCCTGGGCATGAAGAACCTCCGAGGAGATATTAAGGACTCTGGGCTGTGGCTTTTCTATCCTAAGAGGAATGGAAAGCACTGAAAAGTATTTAGCAGGGAAGAGAGACAAGATCTTGTTTTCTGAAATGAATGCTTTGGTTATATTATGGAGAATGAAATGGAAGAAGGTGATAATGGGAGCTGATATACCACAAGAGGCTTCTGAAATTTCTTGGTGAGAAATGATGTCTGTTCAGGCTGCTGATGGGGGGATGGAGAGAATGGATAGATTTAGAAGAGAGTTGGAGGAATAACCTACAGGATTTGGGGAGTCAAGGAGGAGAAATTAGCAATATCTCCTAGTTTGGAGTCATGTGCTAACATGGGGACAGTAAAGATGGGGTGGGTGTAACAAGGGAAAATCCATGAGTTCAGTTGTCCAGGAGATGAGTTTGTGTGTCTCTGAAAAATTTAAGTGGACATACTGAAGAGGCCTGTATACCTGCCTTTTTAAAGCATAGCTGAGTGATCACTACTCAGTATAGATGCTTGAGATTATTGGTCCTGGTTGATAACTGAAGCCATGGGGAAGTAGATGAGATAGCTAAACAGAGTAGAATAAGTAGAGGACCTAGGAGTGAATCCCAAAGAACAGGAAGGTTTCTTTCTCTTTTAAATGGAATGCTTCCCAAATATGCATGTCATCCTCACTCAGGGGCCATGCTAATCTCCCGGATATCATTCCAAATGTAGCATATGAGCCTTGAAAAAGAACAGAAAATAAGAATCTTTCTAATCTCAGAAAGCAGACTATAAGAAGAAGTAACTGTTACAAGTTAATCAAGATCCTTTAATTCCATTAGGACAGATGGGAGCTCAAAGCTACTGTTTGGGTCTAATATTAAGATGGGGCAGGTTCAAGAGGAAGGATTATATTAGCCGAGGACATTTTGAATTCCTAGACCATCCACGGTGCACATGCACACTCAGGCACACATATCTTTCCTCCTAAATGACTGGGATGGCACATTCACACTATTCTTTTCCCACCTAAGTTGACTCTAGTTCTCAGATCAAGACGATGTTGCAGAAGTATCTCAGCAACAATTAAAGACATGTTCAAGCTTACCTTATGGCTGCTGGTAGAGACTTGAACAGACTGTCACTTCAATCTTATCTCAATTCCAGGATCAATGGCAAATGTAGACAACAGATGAATTCTCCACCCTCTCCTTATTTGCTGTCGCCTGTAGGAGTAATTATATTACCTTTTTGTCAAAGGTCTTTTTGAATTGCATTTTTCATTCTAAAAAAGATACAAAGCTGAGCAAAGCAAACCTACTGTTGGGAGTTACCTCTATCAGCAAATCACCTCCAAATTCACTCTCCTGCCCTCCCCTCTCACTCCCCATGCTGGCCTATACAGTTAGTGAAGGAGAAGGGAATAGCAGCCACCCCCATGCTCAATGCCCCACCCAGGACCCCCAGCTGGGATCCCTCATCATCAATGTTTTTACACTTGGCTTTTCACAGGAAGGATTCCTTTGGGTTAAAACTATTAAATCAATTTTGAGTAAGTTTTTGTAGAACTTGTTAAATTTGTGTTCAGTTAACCCAGAAAAGGAAACAAATTTACATGGGGGTGGGAGAGGAAAAAAAAAAGGAAATTACTAAAACTCAGTCTCTGAGAGGCCAGACAGAAGTTCAAAGAGAAATCCTAAGCTGTTGCTTGAAAGCAAATCACATGGTATAAGGATACTTGTGCTGAATTTGCAAGGAGAGCATGTATATAATCATGTAATTTACTTGAAGTTGTTATAAAGCCAACATAACTTTTTAAAAACAGCTTTAATGAGATATAATTCATATCTTATAATAGTCACCCTTTAAAACTGTGATTCAGTGTTTTTTAGCAGTCTCACCAAGTTTTGTAACTTTCACCACCATCTAATTTCAGAATACTTTTGATAACTCTAAAGAGAAACTCTCCACACATTAGTAGTCACTCTACCTTATCCTCCTACGAGGAAACCACTAAAAATATACTCTTTCCGTGCTTTAACTTCCCATGCACCATCACCAAATATTCCTGATAAATGATGTGTAAAATACACAAAAGAGATATAAGATTTTGAACAACTGCTCATCCTTCTGTATTTATTTTCCCTTTTACATTCAGTAGGTCCATCCTAATACACTGTGATGTTACAGCTAAGTGGATAATATAGATCTTCTACTCCTGTACTGCTCCTGACCTGCCTCCTGAATAATGTTTTCATTCTCATAACCATGAAAAATGCACTTACTGCTTATTAATGAGTTTCTCATCATCAACTTGAGTGGCTTTCATTAGCATTCCTACCTCTCAGGAGCATTTCACAGAAGTCATCACCACTTTCAATTCAAAAGTGTCTTTTCCCTTTACACTTTCTAGAAACCCCAACTGTGTCTGAGGAGACGCCTTGCTAAATTCTTTCTCTTTACCTGTAAATAAGGGATGCCCAAAATTCTCTTTCTTCTTTCATTTGATTTCACACATGTGACACACTTCAACTTTTACCAATTTTGGAATGAGCACGGAATCAGTATCTTTAGACTGCAACTTTCTTCTGTCCTGAGGTCTCGATGACCAGTGGCTGGCTGGACAACCCTTTCAGTGCATGGAACACACATTAAGATGGATTCACCACATGCACTCCGTCAAATAGCTCCCTGATTCTAACTGCCCATCTTCAGTTAATGAATTATACCTTGAGCTGTCATCTGGCTTATAGCTGGGCTTTTTTTATTAATTTTTTCACCCCTTCACATTTTGTATTCACTTGTCATGTCTGAAAGATTATTTCTTTTCAACATTTTGCCCACCCTTCTCTCTTTCCTTCTTAATGCCACCATGGTAATTGCAAAGGGAGAAGCACTGTTTTCCCACGTTTCTCACTGCTTCCGATCCTGACCTTCTTTGACATTACAGCCAAGTTAGTTTCCCTAATGTAAGATTTGATGGATCCTATTTTCAAAGTACACCATTGTTTGCCTGAGATTACATTTCATAGATAGTCATAGTCACCATGTCTGAGTTTCTTTTGTTTCTCATGTCTCTTTAGTCAAACTAGGTCACTTTTGGTTTTCTCAAATGCTCTTTTTAGGGTTTATTTTAGTTCAGTCTGTTCCTAAAACATTAAGTTCTTTCCTTTTCTAATACCATCTATTTACCCAAATTTAGCATTGTCTTGTCTAAGATATTCCCAATTGTTTACCTTAAGAAATTATTTTTTCCCTCTTTTATACAAAGATCAGTTTGTGTGACTTTCACAGACTTTTAGTAGTTTGGAGAAATCCTGAGAGCAAAGACTGGACCTTCTATATATTTCATCATCTATATGATCTGGTACTTCACCTTATTATAGTAGTTCATAGTATATGGGGTTAGGGTTATTAGAATACCCCAAATAATGGTGGCTTAAGTAAGATAAATTTCTTCTGTCTAAACAAATTTAGGGCTGAAAATGCAGCTCTGCTTCACAAAGTCTTCAAATATACTAGTCCTTCCTATGTTAGTGCTCTGCCTTACAATATCTTGATGTTGGGAATCAAGAGAATTTCTGTACTCCAGATGGAGAATTAAGATAGGTTGAAAAATATAAGGGTGAGAGCATGCTTGTCTATTTCTAAAGGAAGACTCCTGGAAGTAATTGCAAGTCACATTCTCTTCCATTTTGCCAGTGAAATTTGCATCATGTGGCCACACCTATCTGCAAATGAGGTTGAAAAATATAACCTTTATAATTGGTGCCTATTTGTAGATAAAAAGTATACTACTATGGAAGAGAAGAAGTCAAAAATCTGGATGATAATGAATTGTCACTGGGATTTCAGAGATGACAACAAATGAATAGCCATGGGGCTGGATGTCCACAGTGGAAGTGGTATTGGGGGGTGCACCAAGGGAGGCAGGTGAGATATGAGAAGCTTCTATACTTTCTGTTCAATTTTGCTGTGAATTTAAAACTACTCTAAAAAGTCCTTTTTGAAAAGTTAAGGTATAACTACAAGTCTCTGCCCCAGTTCTCTAGAATAGATTGAAATAAATGCTGTAGAATAAGTGAATGAATGATAATAGAGGATGAAGATAGAATGTGAAGGTTGCAATCATGTTCCAAAAAAAGTCAGAAAAAATCTTTTACTTAGTGAACTTCATGCTTAATAATCCTATTATCCTTAATATAATATTCTGTTTTCTGGTTTAGTGGTTATAGTCTTACTAATTTTAGGAAAAGAAATCTTCCAAAATCATTTTCTAATCATATAGCTTCAAGGATTCACATCTGAATTATTTCTTTTTAAAAAACAGGAGGTAGATTTTTCTATATTATATTTATAAAGCATGATAATTAACATTACATTTGCATAAATCTCTAAAGTGGTGATTTCAGCTATTATACATATACTTAAATTCTTTAGAGTCGGCACCTGCAACACTAGAAAATAATTTTTGTGTATTTCCAAATAGCTCTTTTTAATTTTATATTTCCTCTATGTTTCTGATTATAAGTAAACATGGGAATTTACCATTTTCATGTTTGCTCATTTCATTAGCCTCTACATGTATTTGAACCTTTAACATATTTATTTCCCTCTTCTCTCATTTTACCCCAACTCTTCTGATCTCTCAAAGGTAATTGAGTAAGTGTCTAAAGGTATTATTTTGTTTGTTTACTTGTTTTTTAAAGTGCTCATTTTTTTTACCTGGGCTTTGATTCATGTAAAATACTCTCTAGAAGACTAAAGAGAGAAGGGAAGGGAAGGGAAGGGAAGGAAAGGGGAGGGGAGGGGAGGGGAGGGGAGAGGAGAGGAGAGGAGAGGAGAGGAGAGGAGAGGAGAGGAGAGGAGAAGAGAAGAGAAGAGAAGAGAAGAGAAGAGAAGAGAAGAGAAGAGAAGAGAAGAGAAGAGAAGAGAAGAGAAGAGAAGAGAAGAGAAGAGAAGAGAAGAGAAGAGAGAAGAGAAGAGAAGAGGAGGATGAAGATGGACAAAATTAAGATTTGTTTGAATGGGAATTTTCAGGGTATTGATCTGAGTTAAGTCATGATAATGACTGATGAGAGAGATACTCTCTCAGACTACTGGTGTTTCTTCTAGAAGAAACCAGAAAGGAGGCAAAATTCCTATTTTTCCCTGGGCTCCTTTACTGTAAGAGAGCTATTCAGCCTTTTCCATTCACAAGCCTTTCCATGAAAACTTCCTGGGACTTGCCTCTAGTTGGCCCCAAGGAAAGACTGAGAGCATGTACTATGTGGGAATTCAGAATTGCTCTAATAGTCATCAGAGGTGACCGCAGAATTAAATTTTTATTTGACCCAGAAGTTTTGAGTGGGACTGACATTTTGATTTTACATTGACAGACTTTTGGGGTCCTTCTCTGAAACTGGCATTCCCAAATTAAGGAAATACTTCCCAATTTGTTTTGTATCCTCAGGCCCTCTGTGACACAGTATGATTTAATTCTCTGAGTAGAAAATGTTCTTTGGCAGTTTCTTTAGATTTCTTTGATCTTGAATATTTTTTCTTCTTAAATGTTCTATTGATCAATTGATGCACTTGTTTTTTGTACTCTTCAAGAAGAGTTATTATGAACTCATTGTTAAACTCCTAGACAGGTTGAATCAATTTTCCAATTGTCTGAGAATAAATATCAAATTCCTGTCTTCTAAGAGCCCAAGGCAAATAAACCTCTCGCCACTAATAAAATAAAGTTTAAGTGTTATTACTGGTAGGAGGGAAAAATTCTCAGTTACTTGTCAAACAAAATAAAATGTTCTGATTATCTTTTTGAATGTACTTAAAATATGACTATCACAGATGTCTGTCAAATTACATTGATATAAATTGTCTTCTCTTGGAAACAGAAAATTAATAAGCTATGAACATCTTTATTTTTGTGGCATTAATTTATTTAATAAATACTTTTGGAGCATTTAGTTAGTATGTGCTTAACACTGGAGAATATAAAGAAGGAAAACTTATAGCTTTCCCTTTTAAAAATATTTTTAAAATCTAGTTGAATAACTTTAGGGGATTATAAAGAAGGAGGTACAAGGAGTCAAGACACTGGAGGATAATGGGAAGAAAGAATCATCTGTGTTGGTGAAAGTTCAAAAACACTGAAGTAGGTGAGAACTTGGTGTGAACACAGGACAAGAGGAAGTCTCAGAAAGGACAGATAGGAAGTTCAGTCCATTAGATCTGGTTCAGGTATTAAGATCAGAAATTATAACACAGGGCCTCCCTGGTAGTGCAGGGGGTTACGTCTCAGCATTATGAAGCTCTCTGCAGCCACTGCAGCACTAGTCGGATCCCCAGCCAGGGAGCTTCCCACATGGCCCAGCAGACCTCTCCTGTCTCACCCGCTGCTCCCCTCAGCACTGTACATCAGTCCATCTGCCTGTTTTGCTTCCCACTCTTTCTTTGGTGAATCCTCTCACCACCCCACATCTCTGGCCTACACCCCGGTTCTTGTAGGCATAAATAAAATAAATCTTTTTTTAAAAAAAGAATGTATAATACAGTGAGCAAAGCCAACACGAGCAAAAGAAAAGACTAGGAAACAAAGGTATGGAAAGTGAGATAGGAAATGATGATACATACAAACTGCCCTGGAAGTTAAACATCATCATCCACTATGTTACAAGGTTCTGTATATAATTAAGTAAAAATAGTAGTAAAGATGTGTTAGGCAGCGTCTAATCGTATTTTAACCTTAAGCTTTTATTAGTTAGTTAAATCGCTCTAGAATCTATTTCATGACTTTGTTATTAATATCTGTTTTGTTTATGAAATATAATAACTTATGGGAGTTTTCAGAGCAAGTAAGCACAAAGCTGGGCTATGAATCCTGCAGCCTAATTGCTGATGCTATGTACCCAGCCACTACAAGTTACTATCTAGGTGTAGAAGTACACCTACAAATAAGAGGTAAAAAATCCAGAAAATCCAGAGGGGAGAGATGGAAGAATCACAATGGACTAGGAGTCACATTAAAGACTGTTTGGAGCTTGTTTAATCTGCTTAGAAATTTAGTTAATATTTTCATAGGTGGAGAGTTGAAGCTGGTAGAAACCAGAAGCAAGAATATGGAGTTTAGATTAGCATGTTGGTTAGCATGGAGTTTAGGTTCCATGATGAGTTGGCAAGGTATCTTTGGGGTAGAATATTTTAAAAGTAGTTTGAAACTAGAAAATGCAGTATTTTGAATGGGGAAGAATGCAATGAGAAATAACAACATGAAAGTTACAGATATTGAAAGGCAGGCGAGATAATGTAAAGAAATGAAAACAGAGAATCAAGATCCCAACCTGGAATGACTCCAAATATTAAAGTATGGGGGGAAGGAAAAGAAGGCTATTCCAGAATCATGATCATGTGAAAATGAGGACTTGGCAAGACAGGTGAAATTGTGTCTGAAAAGGGATATGCTTGCAGAATGGATGTGTGGATTCAAGAGTCAATGATGTGGGAATAAGCAGCATGATAGATGAACCAATGGACTATAATGGTCAGTGAGTTTAGACTTTTGAACCAGGTTTCCTAGATGCAAAAGTAGGCTCTGCCTCTGATCAGTTCCATGGCCTTGGACAAGTTACCTACCTTTTCCTTGCCTAGTCTCATTGTCTGCATGATGGAGGTGATAATTGTCTTGTGTCTTTGTATTTTTGTGAGTCTTCAAAGAGCTTACATTCTAAAATCTGTGGGACAGTGAGTAGTACACAATAAGTTTTATGTAAATATTTGTTAAATAATCCAAGAAAAAAGACAAACTCAGTATTCAGGCAAATGACTTCTACCTTCTTCATTAATAAATCAGTAATTGAGAAATATCATTCAATTAGCTGCTTTGATACTGACCCTCATTAGAAGACTTTCATTTCTCTCAATAAACACAGTAAGTATTGAGTTTTTTCCACAAATATTCTTATGATTTGAGGTGAGAAGGGAGGAGGAAAGCAATATTTTTCATTTCAAGGCTCTTATAATATAGGGGAACAGAAATACACCAAGCAAGTCAATGACAAACTCTATTAAGTTAGACAGTGGAAAGTGCTATAATAAAGGTGCAGAGGGTATTACAAGAACATCGTAGAGGAGTCCACAGAGGCTTCTTGAGTGGCTAAGAAATGCTTCACAAAAGAAATGACATTTGATCAAAAAATGGGCAGAAGAGCTCAAAAGGCACTTCTCCAAAGAAGAAAAGCAAATGGCCAACAGATACATGAAAAAATGCTCAACATCACTTATAATCAAGGAAATGCAAATCAAAACCACTATGAGATACCACCTCACACCTGTGAGGATGGCACACATTAAAAATGCAGGCAATAACAAATGCTGGAAGCGATGTGGAGAAAAAGGAACTCTTCTACACTGCTGGTGGGAATGGGAACTGGTCCAACCACTATGGAAGGCTGTATGGCGATTCCTCAAACTGCTAAACATGGAGCTTCCATACGACCCAGCAATCCCACTTTTGGGAATTTACCCAAAGGATACAAAAACACTAATCCGAAAGGATACATGCACCCGTATGTTCATTACAGCACTGTTTACAATAGCAAAGGTATGGAAGCAACCCAGATGTCCAAAAATAGATGATTGGATCCAGAAGATGTGGTACATATACACAATGGAATACTATTCAGCATGGAAAGAAGATAAACACATGCAATTTGCAGCGACATGGATGGAATTAGAGGGGATCATACTCAGTGAAATAAGCCAGAAAGAAAGAGAAAA
>PVIJ01020593.1:0-20572 GCA_004024925.1 Scalopus aquaticus | reverse complement strand
GAAACCAGAACAGTGGTTTCTCATTCCTTTCATCAGAGTCTCACCTGAACCGGCGCACAGCAAGACTTCAAACCCTCCCTCCCGTAACGGCAGCGCACGCGACCGCGCCGCCCACGAAGGTGTCCAGATCCAGGAGGGGTTTCCAGAGGAGGCCTGGTCAGGTGGGACACAACTCTTTTTATTTCATTCTTTACCATGTCTAGCAACATAATAAACGTGTTGCCTGCGGCGGTGACGTTGCTTGACGGCGCTGTGTATGTTTCAGGGGTACGGTCCGCACCTCTTCGCGTGTGCGTCACCGCACCACGCACACCACCCACCTCGCGCCCCCGCGCCGCCCCCTCGGGTAGCCTCAGTTCTGCCAGATGTCGGGGTTTGTTCTGGCTCGTTTCTGTCTGTTCCTTTGCTTTTTTTTCAATGTTCCACATGAGTCGAATCATCCAGTGTTTGTCTTTCTTCTTCCAACTTACTTTGCTGAGCGTGGTACACGTCATGCCCTTGCCGCAAATGGCGAGAGCCCATCTTCTCTGCTCAGCGAGTGTCCGCTCCCACCTCCCGCCCGCTCCTCCCTTCGGGGCGCGGCGCGCCCCACCGCCCGGCTCCGTGCCCAGCGCTGCCGCGGACACCTCCCAGACTTGTGATTCTGCATTCCCCAGGTGGGCACCTGCAGTGGAACTCCGGGGTCGCACGGCGGCTCGCTCTCAAATGTTTGAAGACCCTCCACACCGTCCCGGTCAGGGCGGGTCCGTCGGCGTCCCCAGCGCCGCCCAGGCTCCCTTCTCGCCACACCCTCACCAGCACTGTCGCTGCTGGCCTTCCCCACGTGGGCCATCCTCATGGGGGTGTGAGCCGGCCTCTCCTGGTGGTTTTGGTTGGCATTTCCCTGACAGTAAGTGGTGACAAACATTTTTAAGAGATGATTCTTTCTTTTTAAGATTTACTTATTTATGCATAAAGGTGGGGTGCAGGCCAGAGGTGTGGGGGGTGAGAGGAGTCACCACAGACAGAGTGGGGAGCAGAACAGGCGGATCTACTGAAGTACACTGCTGAGGGGACCAGCGGGGAGACAGGAGAGGTCTGCTGCACCACGTGGGAAGCTCCCTGGCCGCGGATCGAGCTCGTGCTGCAGTGGTTCTGGACAGCTTCATAGTGCTGAGACTTAACCCGTTGCATCCCCAGGGAGGCCCAGGAGGTGATTCTTTTTAAATAATGAAGAAGTTTGCCAAGGAAACGGTTGAGCACTGAGTGGACACTATTGAAGGGTATGCTGGCGGCCGATGCAAAAATGCCCTAAGACGCTGGGGCGTGAAAAAGCTCGGTCTGTTCGGGGAACCGAACGTGGCTCTATGGTGCTGTTTCTGGAGCGCTGGGGGAGGGGGGGTGCTGCATGCGAGGGATGAGCCCAGGGCATCTCTCAACCTCTCCTTCCTCCACCTCAGCCTCAGAGCCACTGATCTCTCTGACCGCTTACCCTGCACCAGCCTCTCAGGTGACAGAGTGCATTTGACCTGCCCTCTGCCTGCAAGGACTCACAGTCTGGTTGGACAAGCTGCTTCTTACAAGGATGACACTGTAGAGGCGGCGCGTGCCTGCGCCTGGGGCTCAGTGGGGTTGCAAGAGAGAAGCAGCAAAGCCAGGACAGCCCAGAGAAGTGGAACCTGCACTGTCTAAACGGGATGAACAAGGTGCCGCCAGCGTCGAGGTCAAGGGCGGTGCAAGAAGAGGCAGCAGCCAGGCCCGGCAGAGGCAGAGGAGAGAGGCGCTGCTGTGAGCAGCGGCCTGCTGGAGGGTCAGCCCCCCTCCCCGGCTCCGCTCAGGAAGCTCCCTGTCAACAGTGCTCAGGAAGAAGGGAATGAATAGGCTGGCTGTCAAGGTCACAGAACGCCGGTTGGTTTAGGCATGTGGTTCGGCTGGAGCCAACGGGGAAACTTACGAGGAAAACCTTCTGCCGTGAAAAGATAACCACCAAGGAGCAATGCCTTCCCTGTGGGTGCAGCTGTGGGTCCACCCAGCCTTCCTAGGAGGACAAGGAGGCGGGGCGAGGCCACAGGCTAAGAAGGGCGAGAAGAGCACGCGCCCAGCCCGAGGCCACACAGCCTCCGCAGCAAGCAGCCCAGCTCTGCGTGGCCGCTACTGGACGTCCCTTTAGAGAAATGTGGGCTGAGGTACCTGCTCTTCCTCACAGCCCAAAGTGACCCCGTGTCCATGGGCAAGTCCAAGAAGCAAACTGGGGTGAAGCCTACAGCGCCGTGGGCAGTAGGGATTGGAAGGTAGACGTGGCCTAGGAAGTGCCCACATGAAAGAGAAGGCTCATCACAAAGCCGAGGAAGAGAGAGAGAGAGAGAGAGAGAGAGAGAGAGAGAGAGAGAGAGAGAGAGAGGGAGAGAGAGGAGAGTGTGGGCTGCAGGAAATGGAGGTTTAATGTTTGTGTAAATTGAAAGAAGGAATCTACTTGGAAATGAGAAAACGCAAGATTAAAATGGAAAACACAGCCCAAAGCTATTAATACCCAACAGATCCAAATTGAAAAATAAAAGCGATGGGTGAAGCATATAGTTCTCAAAATGAATTCGTGTCATAAACCATTAACATCAGCTCTACCTTATTACCTGTAATTCCGGGGAGAGGGGCTGCAGGCGGCGTGGTGCGGCGGCTGATGGGAGACCCCCCAGGCTCTGCTCCCGGGCCAGCCACGCCTCTCCGAGACCGCCCCGCTCTCAGTGTCCTCCTCTCCCCTTCTTCTGGGGCGCAGTGAAACCCCAAACTGACCTTGTCCCAGGGAAAACGTCAAGCAAACCTTCAGCAAATACTTTTGTTAAGAGATTCTGAAATCGCGAGAACTGATAAAATCATTCTTTCTTTCCTCCTTTGTGTATCTCCCCCAAGAGGCCCCCAAAACTCCCTGTCCAAATTAATGCACATTAACATTGATGAGGAACATGCTGGTTCCGATCCACCACTGGGCCTCTTCAGTGAATGCAGTTTGAGCCTGGGTTGGGTGCCAGGAGAGTGGGGGGCTGGTGCAGGCTCTAGTGTCCCGAGTGGTCCCCAAGACTTCCCACCACGTGTGCCCACACACTTCCTGTTTCAGAATCCTTGGGCTCCAGCATGTCACAGTGTGCTGGGAGCGGAGTTAGGTGTGGTTTGGAAGCACTCAGGTCTGAAGGCGGCACTTACCTGCCATCTGGCTTAGAGCAAGGTCTCCACGTCACTGAGCTTCAGCCTGTTGGGCCTCGAATCAGAGCAAGCACCGGGGACCGAGCCACACGTTGCCTGTGAGCACGTAGGTCAGCACGTGACCTGCAGCTGCGTCTTCCGGTTGGGCCTCCCCAACCGTCACGGCTGCTTCTGGGCATGTTCGTTCTGCTCCAGGAAGGGCTTGGGTATGTAGGCCTCTGGAGAAGAAACAGGACATTTGCATGTGGTCAGTACCCCATTCCGAAAGCTTCCTGTTCTAGGCTGGAAGGAGCCCTGGTAGCGAAACACCTCCCGGGACGGGGAAGTCCCTGTACTGCTCACCCAGGAGACTCCAGGAGGAATCACTCTGTGACCGTGCAACCATCGAAGCTGACCTTTCTCAGGGTCCACGCAGACCACTTAGTGCTCCCCATGTTGGCACAACAGTGTCCTCTTCGGTTGGGAAGAATATTCTGCAAGTTCCATAAGGAAGAATATTCCCTTTGGTGCAACGGTGCTAATCCCAACCGCTCTCTTGCATCGTGCGGAGTAAGAAGTAGCTTGTCCGTGGTGTCCATGTCTTCACCGCTTTCCCAGCCCATGTCATGGCCGCACGGCCGCCAGAGGCCACTTTGCCAACCCCTTGCTCTAGATGCACCAGCAGCTCCCAGTTGCATTTCACAGGAAATCTGAAATCCCTGACTGGCCCCAGAGCCCCTGCAGAACCGCACGCCATCTTCTCTTTCACTCGCCTCCCTGAGTGCCTTTCTTGGCCTACGTTTCCTCACCTGTCAAATAAAGATGATTCCGGCAAAGGCTGGTGGGAGGCTAAGCAGGACCAAACACAGAAGGCAAATCGCACCGAGTAGGCAGCACCATTGTGCTACGGGACTATTGAGAAGTTGCTCTTGAGCCAGCTGATGGGCTTTGTTTCCATAACAGGAACTCCCTCCCTTTCTCAAATAGGGCTCTTTTGTCACCCCATTACTTGCCTCTGTCAACCATGCAACTCGACACACACACACACACACACACACACACACACACTCCTAATAGACTTCCAGACATGCTAGATTAGCTCCCAGAGAGTGAAGAGGAGCTTAAGCACCACCCCATTAGCAGCAAATGAGCGCTCCATCGCAGCGCTGCGGGGCATATTAAGAGCCTACCCCAAGTCGCAAAGTCCCCAGGTGTCCCTAGCAAGACTTGCACCCCAGGTGCCACCGCCTTCTTCCGCAAGCCTGCCCAGCAGCCAGCTCCAGACCATGCTCTACTCAGCAGATGGCTCCACCTTCTCCTCCAGGATGCAGAATAATGAGTGTCTCGACTCCCTGGAGAGACCACCAAGAAGTCCATGCAACTTTCTGCCCTCCTCTTGAGCCCGAATACCTAACTCTTTGGTCAAGAGTCCAACAAACCACAGTTAATTTATCACCCACTTTCAGGGGGGAAGAGCTCTTGAATTCTTTCTACAGCCTTCCCACCTCATCCCTATTCTTGTAAGGGAACCTGCTCTTGAACGCATCCACCCCGCCTAAGGACATCCTTCTGTTAGGCAAGTCTTCCGAGGCAGCTAAGACACCGCTCTCCCGAGAGAGAGCGTACTCTCAACTCAGAGTCTCCATTCACCTGGAATAGACCTCACTCACTTGGGGCCTGGTGTGGCCTCATGATGGTATCTGGTTTGAGCTGACATGCTTGTTTCTTCTAGGAGCCTTTGAGCTCCTTGAAGACACAGGCTTTGTCTTCTCAATCTATTGTTCCACTGAGTGGCAAATAAAAAAAAAAAGGGAACTAAAGAAATGAGTACAAATTCTGGGTCTTCTACATAAGATGGAAGATGCAACCGAGACAAGAGACTTAATTTCTTTGCGTCTTCTTCTCTTATCTATAGAATAGAAACAATACCCTCTACTCTGCGATGTTGCTTAACAAATACAGCCCCAAACGGGAGGAAGACAAGAAACTAGCAGTTGTTACGTATCTACTGCTGCTCCAGCAAAACCAGGCGCTCCATCCATGCCCGTTCTCTCGCATCTTCCCCCTCACAGTTGCTCAGCCCCACGCAGGGGAGTGCTCTGAGCTCCATTCCCTCGACGCCACTCACTGGCTCTTATCAAATGGCACGCGTGAGACTGGGCTCTAGGGCTGCAGCGACGAACTAGGTCACTCCCCACCTGCGCAGGTTTTGCAAAGTCACGTAGGATCAGGCACAGGAAGCAAAGAAGCTGTACTTGGCGCTGTAGACGAGCACAGCGTGCTGAGGACGGACAGAGGGGAGCCCCACCTGCACTGGGGCATTAGAGGAGTTAATAGCAAGGAGAGACCCAAAGGCTGACTTGGACTTTGTCAGATCGAGGAAAGCGCTGGGCCCTGTTCAGGGGCTGCAAAATGAGGAGCCACAAGAACGCGGAGATGGGCTGGGCTCCAGGCCCCCCACCGATCAGCCAGGACGCTTGCCAAGAGCCTTGTGGCAGCAAATGACAAAAACTAAACTCAAACTAAGTTAACCTAAAAAAGAGAAGAAATGGGTTTGCCCAGGATGAAGAGACACTGGGGCCGCCACACGGGGGGACAATGTCTCCAGCCACTGGAGCGGCAACCCCAGGCCACCCGGCATTGTCTTCCCATCTCTCATCTTGCTTCAGTTCACTCTTCAGCATAGTTGTGCCACATGCTGGGGGATCACACCAGGACCCCCAGATCCATAGTCCACCAGCTTATCCATCCGAACCCACACACAGACGCCATTACTCAGCGACCACGTATCTCGTCTGGACGGGTCTCCTGACCGAGTGACAGTGTCCCCTCATTTATCCACTTATTGTGGGCCAGGGTGGGCTACTCTGCTTGGCCAGGGGGGTGAGGCCCTCTGATTGGCCTAGGGGTGGGGGCCCTCTGACCGCGGGTGTGTGGGGTTGGTCATTCTAGCTCACACGCGCCACGCTGAGCAGATAAAACCAGACCAGGCCACAGAGCTACCAGACGATGGTAAGGAGTGTGGCTAAGGACCTGGCAGCTGAATAAAACATTTAAACTTTCTGGGAGCTTAAGATATCAAGGTTGAATAATGCTGTTTTGAGAGAGAAGGAGAATCTGACAGTCCAGGGCCTTTCTGGGGTCTAAAATCATGTGCCCAAAGTACAATTCTCATTTTCTCTTCCAAAGGCCCTTCCCTCAGGGACTCAGCGCTGCCTCTCTGACCTGGAAAAATAAAGCTTCTAGAGCTCCCTGTAGCTATCAGTCAGAAAAATGGGGGGAGTGGAGAAGAACATGCTCTTCTCTCTGAACCCAGAAACTAGGAGACGAGTCTGCATGGGTGGCAATGCAGGGGGAGGGGCGGTCAGCTTCCCTGGGCCTGCCCGGAGGAGCAAGGGCATTTAATGCCTGACCATCCACGCAGCCAAGTTCCAAGCGCTGCTTGTGCGTTTATCAGTTTTCCCTGTTATGATCCTTGTGGGGGCTCAGAAAAGCAGAGTCTCCATGTCAAGTGCTTTTCCTTAAGGCCAAGGATGTGGGCCTCAAGAAACACCTTGGCTGCTTCTCTGGCTCACGCTGCGGGGAGTGCAGCTTCCTGCAGCCTCATTAATGGAGACAGAATGGGTAATTCTGGTACCTGCTATGGGGGAGCATGGAGAACCCCACCACCCCCACGTCCTCAACAAAACCCTTCACCCCTTCCCCCAACTCGTTTTTGGACCAGACCTTGCGGACGGAAAGTCCAGGCCATACCTTCCAGCTGTGAGACTGGGCGGGATCGAATCCTCTAGGACCTCTGCTGAGCCACCCCGAACCTGTGTCCACAGCTGTAAGGAGAAGAGGAAGGCCAGGAGGGCTTCGCTCCTCTACTCACCGATCCCACACATCACCTTCATTCAGTTCCTGTTTCTGAACGTCTCCTGTGTGGCAGAAGTGCCCACTAGCAAGGATGCCAACAAGTGTTGGGTTTTATCACTTCACAGGCATCTGGCTCTAAATGACGGACACAGTAGAACCTATCGAATTCTCATTGACAGCCCAGTGATGGACACGCTGTCATTATCTTTATTTAGGGGAGAGGAAACTGAAGCACCGGGCAATGAAGCCTGGGCCGCCAAGGACACAGCTCCGAAGTGCAGGGTGAGATTCAAACACAGACCATCGGCTCCAGAGCTCGCAGTCACAACCCATTACAAAGGCCGAAGTGCCCCTCGATCTGGCTCATGGCGAAGAAGCCACAGCCTCTGCCCTCGGCCTGCTGCCCATCCAGAGGCAGGAAGGCCTCACTTCTATTGATTTTTCCATCTGCAAAGGCAAAATGTAGTGGACACTTTGAGGCAAATCTCCAAGCCTAGGATTCAAGAAATATTAATTGGATCGAGTGTCGTGGCAGGAGAAAGGGTTTCTGAGACTTGGGGTGGCTCATTTTGCTTTCTCTGGGGCACGTGTGTATTTGCCAGGTGAGTGTGAGTCCAGGTGGAGATGGGGTGAGTCAACGGTCTTGGAGGTTCCCTGTGTCTTTTGTTCCTCTGTTTTTCCTGAAAAAATTACTTCCTTGTCATCTTTCAGGGTTCAGACAAAATTTTATCTCTACTGAAAACACTTTGTCAAACCCCAACTCACCCCCAAATAAATGGCCCCTGTTTTGATGCTATGTGCACACCTTCCTCAGTCTTCATGCTGTTGCACCCTCACTGGTCTGAGCTGTGAGGTCCTTAGTGCAGAGCTCAGTGCCTGAAACATAATAGGGGATTAATCAATGCTTGTCAAATAAATGAAGTCGACAAAAACAAATAAAAAATTGCTCAGTTTCATTCAACTCTCATAATCTATAATTTTAGGTGATCGATGAAAGAATGAAAGTTCAAATCCTAAAAAAATAAAAATTTCATACTTTTAGCATCTCCTAGAACTCACATTCTATTCTTAATTCTTGCGGTAGGCAAAACAACGCCTCCCAAGTAAGCCCCCACGGCCTAAGCCCCCAGTTCTTTGGGTTAGCCCATGAATACGTCACTCTCCGTAGCAAAGGGAACTTTGCAGAGGTGATCAAGGACCTTGAGATGGGAGATGCTCCTGGTTATCCAGATGGACCCAATGTCATCACAGAGACCTTATGAATGAAAGAGGGTGGCAGGAGAGTCAGAGAGAAGATGCTGCACTGTTAGATTTTTTTTTTTAATTAACAGCTTTATGGAAGTGTAACCGATATATAAAGAATTGCACATATTTAATGTTTAGACTTGGCTGAGTTTGGACACACTCACACACCATGAAGTCATCACCACAATCAAGGTCAAGAACAAAGATGGGGAGAGACAGAGGAAGCTCACGGAGGTGATCTTGGCTTGCCTGCTGGCTCTGAAGATGGAGGTGGGTCCTGAGTCAAAGAAGGCAGGAGCATCTGGGAGTTAGAAAAAAGCAGAAACACATATTCTCCCACAGAGCTCCAGAAGGAATGTCACCCTACCCACTGCAGCTTTGCAGGCGGCAAGATAATCACAGCGTGCTGTTTGAAGCCACTAAGCCGGTGCTCCTTGTTGCAGCAGCCTTCATAGCCTCATACAGACCAGTCTCAAACTCTAAGTGCAGTTCTAACTCTTGCCCCAAAATTCAGTCTACACATCTGACATGCTGTTTTCCCTTTTCCTTTTTATTTACTCCCAGTCGTCAGGGCCCAATCCCTGTGTTGTCATAATATAACCCACAGCACACATTAGGCCAGACACTGCACATTCTGTGAGTTACCCACTTGACTCCTGACACACATACCCCAGGGTACCCATTATCGTCCCATCTCACAGATGGATAAACTGTGGTCTCATATTCCCAAGCTGTATGTGTTTAGAGATTTGGCCTGTTGACTCCAAGTCCTAGGCTGCATGCTCTAGCCTTGTCCCCACTTTCATGGGCCCTTGCCTGTCTCCAGGGCCGCTCACCTCTCAACACAGCAGATCTGAATCTACATCTGTTACTTGGAGACCTCAATGCTTTTTCATGCTGGTTCAGATCCTGCAGATGGTGAGCTGACAGGGGAGATAACTTACCAGAGACTCCTTCTGCAGTAGGGATACCATGGAAACAGGAGAGAACTGCATGGTTTGTTCTGTTTTGACTCTATTTTAATTTGAAGGCTGAAAATAAATCAGTGCTTCACATCTGGCATCAACCACAACTATTTAGGACAATCACTTCAGATTTGGAGATGTGTCGGGATTTGCCCGGGACCACCAATGTGGGCAGAGGCTGGCCAGGGAACTGAACCCAGGTGCTCCTGCCTGCAAAGCCTCCAGCTTCACACATGTTATATAATATGCTGTAACTAGCATTGTGCTTTCTCACATCGGGAGCCCTATTTCCAGTTTGCAAACCAGCTGCATCAGAGTCACATGGAAAGCTTTTATCAGTAGAGACCCCTTTGAGGTTCTGATTCTGTATGCCTGGGTCAGAGGCTGGGCATATGAGGCGGGGTTGTTGTCTGTTTCTGTCTTCAACTTCTCTGATGATTACAAAGACCAGAAGGTTCGAGAAACATGAGCCTAGGCGGCAATCGGATATTCTTGCAAAGGTAGAATAAGCAGACATCTTCCCTTGACCTCCATAGCAAATAAAATCAGCAAGATCTAGGAAGACAAAGCCAACTGCGAAGAGAGCTCATCTTTGACACATGATCAAATTGTTGGGGGGGGAAGGATGTCCTGAAAAACTCCACAAATAGGTTTTGAGGGCCCCACCCTCACCCCAGACCAAAAAAGTCCAAAACACCAAAGACTACAAATGCCATAATGTCATCACCACCAAAAAAATAATTTCTAAAAACTAAGGATAAGGTTAAGCACCCAGACTTGGTATAGACCGAGACATGTGGCCCTTGGGGGCCCTTGGTTTTTCGCTGACTTTCAGCATGCTACTGGGGTTCCGACTCAACAAAACTGGTAAAACACATTCACCAATTTCTCTCTCTCTCTTTCTCCCTAAGTTATTCATTTCTCCATTTCCCCTTTTTATAAATAAACCCTTTATTAACCTTTTTGTGTGTACCTACAATGAAGCCTCACTATAAGATCTTTTAAACACACCAATGAGGACCCACAGTCAGGCCCCCCCATTTCATATGGGGCTAACCTTTAACAGCATGATGGTGGTGGGTGACATTCTGGACACCCCTGCATTTTGGGGAGCTCCAACCCAGAGCAGGCTTTGTACAGCTCTCAGGTGTCCGTTAGATCAGGTGTTTGACAATAGCAAGTGTTGTTGAGTTAGGAAACAAGTGTGTTCTCAAACACTACTGGGAGTAAGGGGGTGTAAACATAGTCCATCTGGGGGGATATTTCAAATGATGGACAAACATTTCAGTACATCTATATTTGTGACCCAGAAAATTAGCTTCTATGTTTCACCTTAGAGAGAAACTCAAATAAGTATAAATCAAGGAGCACAAACAAATGTGGCCAATTCCAAAAACTGAGAGCAACCTAAATATCCATCAAAAGAGGCTGTTAAATAAAATCAGCCTTCATACTCTGTGGCCATGTAGCATGTGTAGAATGTGACAGATCTGGAGCCACTGACATGAAAAGATGTCTCCAACATATTTTGGGAAAGGAAAAGCAACTTGCAAACTATTCCAATCAGTGTGATTTTGACTGTATATATAAAGAAAGCTGTATACATCTGAAATACACAACTCGATATGTGCATGTTTGAATTTAAATGAAAATACAAATTCTGAAATGGTACTTTAGAATCTGATCACAGTCTTTACCCCTGGGAAGCAGGTTGGAACTACAGCAAGGCTGATTCCCGTCAACTTTAACCTCAGGGCTGAATTTTTCACTGCAATAATAGAGTCACATTTGTGGGTCCGCTAATCCTAAGCAGCCTATTCAGCCACCATTTTTGTTACCTACTGTTCTGCCTTCCTATACAAGGTCAGAACTGCCAGGTCAGTTATAGGTGCCCAACCCTACCAGGTGCCTTTCAAATCAACCAAGAACACATAGTTTGATCACTCTGGGGAGGGTGTGTATTAGGACATACGACTGGGAATGCCCGGGGAGCTGTAGATTGAGTCTAACAAGGGACCCCAGAGGCTGACCAGTGGAACACCTTGTTGATAAGATTGAAACCAGGCTGGGGATCCAGGGCTCGATCTCAATCACAATACCGAGTCATCAGGCAGATGAGAAGTGCCTGGGGCGGGGGAGGGGGGGCAGATGCAGGACCCCTGAAACTATAAATGACACAGCATATTTCTATTTTCACCCTTCCCTTTTCTCTTTGTCCTCCTCCCCAAACAACTGATGCTGTATGATTATTTTAATAATAAAAAGGCCAGGATCTTGCTCTTTCAGCAGCCTCCTGCATTGTGTAGCCTCCTCCAGGACTCCCGTTTCTTTATCAGTGTAATGCTGCCGATGCAACAACATTCTTAACTGTAAGCTGTCACCTGGTCGTCGTGGGGCCCTTCATCTCTTGGAAGAGTCAGGTGACCAGAGGATGTTTTGTCAAGAGTCAGAACCTGAGCTAAGGGGGGAGATTTTTTTGTCGACTCAAGTATTCCAAGATCAACTGAGCATATCTCAGGGACCACATTCCATAGTCGGTACCAAGACATTAGTGACAGGCAATCTCTGTCTTTGACTAGCTCACCATTTTGGATGGTGGAAGGTAAGACATTGATGTATTTAAATAATTACATCTCTCGGAGGAATGCCACTATTTTACAAAAAGAAGTAATAGTCCTTCACCCCACAAACATTTCCCGACCACCAGCAGTGCCCTGTGTGGGACTGAGCATGAAGGTGTGGGGGTGGTTGGATACTTTTCTGCCCTTGAGAAACTCCCTCCTATTGGTGCGTGGTCCAGAGCAAGAACCTCATATTATTCATCTCCCTGCATCCCCAAAGCAGCCAACAGTCATATTGGAAGCTGCATTGCCATAGTGGGGGACCAAGTGAATCAAGGGGTGAGCCAGAGGATATAGACACAAGGAAATCTTGAATTTCTAATGCTGGCAGCCAAGGGAAAGATAAGTCCCTCCCTTTTGTTCTCTCTAATTTGAGGGAAACACAGGTAAGGGGGACAAGAAAGCAATTCAAATGTAGGTTAGGGCTCAGTTTAGGGATCAGTGTTGGGAATCCAGCTAGGGAAGCCACAGCACGCACTGTAACCATGGGGTGGATGCACTTCCTTAGGCAGGAGGGGGGAAAGGAGCAATGCATGAAGGGTGTGGGAAACGGGATTGAATTAAATGGAAAAGCAGAAGAAATGGACGACTCTGCAGAACAACCCAAGGAGAAGGAGCAGGGAAAAGTGACTTCATCAGACCCAGGAAAGAAGTTTTAAGAAAAATCAAATACTGCATGGAGGTCAAGTATGTATTAAAAGGTCAATTAGGAAGAAAAGATTGAGGAGAGCACAGAATAAGGGTTTAACTGTCTGTTGTGAAGTCAAATTGTCTGGGCTTGGTGAGTGTGTCCTTAAGTCTCAGGTACCCACCTGTCCAGTGGTTGGGATTGCAGGGGGAGAATGGGTAACAAATATTTATCTTAGGTGTTTCCATATGTTAAAGATCCTAATGTGTACTTGGCACTTAGTAGGCCTTCAATAAATGAGGGGGAAAGAAATATCATCATCAACTGGGAAAGGGTCAGTGACTTTGACACAAACAGGTTTAATGACGTGAGCACGTGTGACACACTTGGGGCCCCACTCATCGTGCCTCTGTACAAGTCTCACCCCTGCCTCTCAAGTGCAGATGTGACTTCTAGACTAGAGAATGGCTGAATTAGGTTATCTCGCCTGGGCTGTCACCCCTAGGAGTGTGGTTTTCATTGTCTAACACTTGAATTACTAGATAACAGAGATACTGTCTTGCTGGCCTTGAAAAAGTAACCAGCATACAGTTAAGTGCCTACAGTTAAGAGACAGTCACATGGCAGGGAACTGCTTGACATCTTCTGAGACCTGGGAGAGGTTGTCCAGTCAACAGGTAAGAAGCCAGCAAACAGCTGCAAGGGAATGGATTCTGCCAGCAGGGAATAAACACAGGAGTAGGTCTTCCCCATTCAAGCTCCCAGATGAGAACACAGCCCAGCAAACTCCTGGATTGCAACCTGGAGAAGCCACGAGCAGAGGACCCATCTGAGTGAGGTCCAGACTCCTGAACCACAGACGATGTGTGGTTAAAATCACTCAGATGGTTACTTATTGAGGCCAAAGACACAAGGGTGAAAATGTGAGGAAACAAAAGTTAGGGAGTAGAAAATACTATTGTAGTTAAAAAAGGTAGGGGTGGTAGTGGAGAGAAAAGGGAATGGAGAACCAAAAAGATTTTTCGAATATATCTGAACGTTGTTTCTGTTAGAACACACTACACTGGCTGACTGGCTCGGAATCTGTGGGTGAAGCGCTTTCATTTAGCAGTTGGTTGTGGCCTCCTGGTAACGGGGCCCCAAGAGAAAAGGCAACTGAGCAGGCAGCACTGAGGAGCCACTCACTGTCTTGGTTCTACCGCCAAGCTGGTGCCCACGACTTCACGAGACACGTGAGCCGAGAGTGAGGATTTACAACACGCTGAGAAAAGAAGGAAGGAGGTCATGTCCCAGCCCTCTGCCTTCCCCAGCTCTCCACCATCCTCCCCTGGAACTGGCTGTAAGACACATGAATTGGTTCTGGCCAGATTCTGGCCATCAAGTGGTGCCTGGCAATTCCCTGAAGGAGTCTGGAATTTCTGATTTGGAGAGTCCTGGAGCTTATCTTTGAAATAGAGTGTTGGGAGCACTGGCATAACCGAGCCAGTGTGAGCCTCCCAAGGGGAGAGCACTTGGTAGTCAGTGTGGGGGCACGGCCCGCGTGACAACCTTGCTTATGCCAGCTGCAGCTTATACCTAGAATAACCACAGACCCGTGTCAACCTCTAACCAAATTGTACAACCAAAACCAGGACACAGAGAACCAGAGATGCCTCCTTAGTATGTTGCCGGTCTTGCTCTTGTGACAATGTCTGTACTTTTATCACAAATGCCGCTTCCTTGTAGGGAATTTAGAAGTCATAAAAAATTGCTATTGTAACAACGGCTTGTGGGTAATTGCTTACGTAAGCGCTAGTATATAAACGCATGGTTGCTAAATAAAGATTGTCAGATCCTTGCTGAGCTGACCCTTCTGTGCCTCGTTAATTGCGCCTCTCCCTTTGGGTTCCGGGGATCCCAGATCCAGACAATAGAGCCTTGGTTTCTATTGCAGTAAGGCCCTGAGCGTTGGGCATTTACCATTTACCAACATTTTGATCTTCCTGGAGTCTCATAAGCTCCTTGAACTAGTCTCCTCACTGCAGAAAAGACTGTTGTCCCTGAGCCCCTCACTCCCCAGGCGATTATGAAAACTAGGGGGGTCACGGACATGGTTGTCGGGGCTGCCATCACAGTTTCTCTGGCCTCTTCATCCTAGAGGGTGGTGCAGCCACCGCTCTGCCCAGAAACAGTCTCACCTCTATCGCCAGTGGGCTCTCCCTCTCCTGCCCACGCACCCCCCATCCAGGCCCTCAGATGCCAGTGGGAGAGTTAGAAAGACTTGAATTGACTCCCAGGCAGGACCCAGTTCTGAGCCTCGTTTCCCTCAAAGATAACAGCCTGGAATAACTGACCTGTGCTCGCCGCCCTGGGGGTCTGGTGGGCGGCCGTGTGTGCGAGGAATTCATCGTCTCCCAAACCTCCGGCGGCCTCAGCACCTCGGGACTGCGATGATCAAACTATTTAGGGCGTCACACTAACCTCCCACCCATAATCTGGCTTCCAACTCAGAGGTCTCCCAGCTTGGGGCATCCTTCCTACCTCCCCACCTCCATTCCAGAAAGTCAGACTTGTTGCATTGGGGAAGCAGCACCCCCAGCCCGCAGCACGCACACCCGGATCTGCTGGCTCCAGCCACGTCCCTCAGCTGTCGGGGCAACTCTCACTGTCAAGGGTTTCTGAGAAGAGTCATTAGTTTCTGGGAGACAGGAGAGGAAGGATGTTTTGCCTGAGGCATCTCTTTGAAAAGTCTAACTTTCTAAAATGGTAAATAAGCCAGACTTCTTTTCTGGGGGTGCAGGGAAGGCAGCAGGAGCCTCTGGGGCTGACCTCTGGGAGTCAGCTGCTGCTGGAGACATCATTACTTCCCCGAGTTGCACCCCTCCTCTGCCAGGCTTCTGAGGTACAGCCGGGGAGAGCTCTGGGATCGGACTGCGGCCTCCAATTACACAGCAGGCACTGCGCTGAGGATTTCATCAGGTGGGAAGGAGGGACACCACAGCCAGAATGCGGCTGGGGGAGAGGAACCCTCTACCTTTAGATAAAGGCGACAATGATTGTCTGAGCGTCTGGAGCAGCAGAACCGTGAGGTGGAGGTGCCGCTCAGGGCACCTCTAATCTCCAGCCTGCAGCCCCCACGCGTCTGAGCTAGTGGTGGAGATGCCAGTGTCATCAGGGAGACCGAGATCAGGCCTGACAAGACGGGGACAGCTTTGCAGCACCTGCCTCTGCGCCGAGGGCTGAGTCCTGTCCTGCATTCATCTTTTATCCTCCTGCTCTCCCAGAATCAAATTCTCCGCAGCCAGACAGCTTGGCCCTTTGCGTCTTAAGATGAACTCGCAGCGGGTAATAGTCTCCCACTGGAAGAGAGGGAAGCTGATGTTGGGGGGGCTGGGGGGGGTGAGAAGAGAGGCGAGGCAAGCGTTGTCAAAGCCAGAAGCACAGCCTCGCTGAGAACCAAGGCAGATCACGCCTGGCCGAATCGCTGTGGGCGCAGCCGACCACAAGTGGATTACACGGAGCCATTAAACCAATCAATTCCACAGCCCCATTTCCCCTCCCCTCTACATCCCATCTCGTGGTTCTGTTTACGCTGCCCCTGGAGATTCTCTCAAAACCACACACTTCTGTCCTCTTTGCGCCCCCTTCAGCGGTCATCTTGGGAGCCCATTCATCACCCACACTCCTGCAGCCGCTCCCTCCCCAATATAACTCAAGACCATTTCCCCAGAGCTTCCCAATGTGGATTGAGCACCTACTATGTGCTAGGCACGAGGCTTGGCACTGGGAGGAAAATCGTAGACGAGAAGGCAGACACCCTGTTGCAGCTGATTTACGTTTCCCCCCCACCCCCTGCCAGTGTTGTACTCACAAGCCCTAACCCCGTCCCTCAAATGAGATTATATTTGGAGACGAGTCTTCACAGAAGTGATTAAGCCAGTTGAAAGCTGGACTGTAGCCCTCTGTGACTGGTCTCCTTACAAAAGGGGGAGATTTGGATGCAGACAGGAGCTAAGGGAAAGCGGCTGTCCGCAAGCCGAGGCGGGAGGCCTTGGGAGAAACCGGCCTGCCCACGCTTTGATTTCTAGTTTCCAGACGCAAGAACTGCGAGAACCGTTTCTGTCGCTTCTGCACCCCATCTGCGGCGCTTTGTTGCAGCAGCCGGAGCAGACTCCTACACGATCTCACGGAGCTCGTGACTCAGTGTGGGAGAAGCAGTCGGCCAAGCGGCTCTATATCTAAAGGTATGAGCACAACAGTGATGAGTTAGGAGGACAATACGTGGTGAGAGATGAAACAAGGACGGAGGCGCGGAGGCGACGCACGTGTGAGAAGCCTGCTCCAGCCGGGAAGCACCCGTGTGCCAGGTCACGCCCTCACCCACCTTCTCGTTTAACCCCCAGCATGTGCCAAAGACGGTGCTGTTATCCCCGCGGGCTCGGAAGAGGCCAGGGCCGTGGACGCAGAGATGCACACGGGTGACGGTGCCCCTAGGCGCCCTACAGACAGGTGCTTTGGGAAGGACTCTGAACGGAGAGCTCTGTCACCCCTCATTCCTTAGGGTTGGCATTCACGCGAGATCATATAGGAAACGGCCGTAAGCCTGGAGACCGGGAGGTGGGATCGCCTGCCAAAGACAGCACCTAAAAATGCGAAATCACCCCCGACCCACTGGCCGTAACTTGTCAACCCCTCTTGAGAGCCCGACGGCCCCGAGGTGCCGGTCAATCAGATGATGGGTATTTGGGGAAGGTGCGACGGGGGCAGGGCGCGACCCAGACCACTGTGCAGCCTCTGCGCTTGCCTCCCTGGGCCCGACTCACAGCCCGGTTTCTCCCTATGAACCAGACCGGCCGGTTTCAGCTGCCACACGGGAGACTGTGCCTGAATTTGCCCATCAGTAACATGGAGATGACGCGATTAATTTTCCTAGGGCTGCCATCACAAATTATCAAAACCGAGTGACCTGGGACCACACAAATTCCTTCTCTCCCAGTTCTAGGGGCCAGAGGTGTGACCTCAGGGGTCTGCAGGGCCAGACCTACGAAAGCTTCTTCCAGTGCAGGCGGCCTTGGTGTTCCTTGGCTGGGACTCACCTCCCTCCTCTGCTCCTTCTCCCCGCGTCGCCTCCTCTCCTCTTCTCTCGTCCGTCTGCACCTTTACCTCTTCTTATAAACACACCTATTTGGGATTAAGGACTGGCCTGCCCAGAAAACCCAGGTGATTGAATCTCTAGACCTTTAACTTAATTACTTCACAAGAGCGCTTTCCTCACTGAGGCCACGCTCAGGTGCTGAGGGGCTGTATCTTGGGAGCTGCAGTCAGCGTGCCATAATTGTATACACCTGGGGCTGGGGGCGACAAAAACGTTCAATGAGTCTGTTGGGTTTAGCAACGAACAGCACTACCAAATCCTTTATCGAGCTTTTATCTGCACCGGTCAGTGCCGGGCGTCTCCGACTCACTCCCCACGAATTTGTCCTGTCCCAGCAAGGAGCAGGAAGGGGCTCCAGAGCTCTGAGGCATCCTGCTTCCTCCCCTGCACCTGCGTCTCTTCTCCCTCAGACATCGTCTGAGGAGGGAGCCCCTGGGCTTCTCTGCGCGGCTGTGCGACAGGACACTGCCCCAGAGGGAAGCCTCTATAATGCCCGTCTCCTGCTGCACTGTCCATGCGGCCTGGAGAGGGCCGCAGAACTGTCTCTTCACCAGGAGCCAACAAACCTCACGGAGCCCTTCACACAGAATGCTGATTTAACCAGCTCACAGGGCGGATATGACAGCTCTGCAGGACTTAGCGGCCATCTCCTGAATCCAGCACCTGGCCCGCAACAGGAGAACAACTTGGCGTCCACCAAACTCTAGTGGGGGATTCAAGACAGAGGCCTGAGACAGAGATGCCCACTGGGGAGGGAGAAATGCATCCTAACTCTAAAGGTGGTAGGAAGAAAAGCAGCAAGACCTGTGTGCGAGTCCTCCCCGGGCCTCCTGCTGTGTGTTTTCAGTCCATCGCTTGGCCTCTCTGAACCTCGTTATTTCATCAGTGACATGGGGCTCACAGCACCACCTTGTGACGTGAGGTGGACACTAAGTGAGGTGATGGATAAGAGAAGAACCTGCAACACAGATGTTTGCTAATTTGTGTAGCTGTCTCATCTATTGCATTTCCCCCATCTTTTCCTGTTTTCTCATTTAAAAAAACAAAAATGAGAGAGTTGAATTCTGAAGATCATTCCAGATTTTACTGATCTGGAAAATGTAAGAACATCCTCTCCTCTAACTGACTGTTCTTTCAGCAAGGGGAGCCCAGCACACAAATGGGGAGAGGGGCACCTGGCCCCCACACCCTCTGCCCCGGACGCTCCGATTCCTTATCTGCCCCCCAGCCAAACAAAGGTGTTTCTCTTCATGCATCAGGCATTTCCTGAACACCTTCTCCACGCTCACCTCCCACACAGAGATTATCCCTTTAAAGAAACTAAAAGGTAAGCTCAACTGTGAGCGCTAGTGATTCTAAAAGCAGAAAATCTTGCACTAAGGAAGATGAAAAGGCGCGGTGACCCCGGCAAGGCTGCCTAAAGGAATGAAGGCAGGAGCAGGTAGAAGGCGCCAGTGGTTGGCTAAGCGCTGGGGCCTCATGTGTTCAGAGCTGGGCTGGACTCGGGGCGGAGGGGACACTCAAGGCAGAGTCCCTGGTCTGTGCAGCTTATATTCGGGGAAACTGAGAGCAAAGACACACACACAATAACGGACTGAGATCATTTCACAGGGGGACAAGAAAAGAAATAGGAGGAGGCACCATCTGAGAGCAGCGGGCTGGGGTGAGGGGAGTGACAATAGATCGGGAAGATTTTTTCATGAGACCAGAAGGACCAGCCACGCAAAGCCTGAAGGAGAGGATCCCGGAAGAGAAAAAAGGATGTTCAAAGGTCCTGTGGCACGTGGTGTCGAGGCGTGTGTGAAACACTGGCAGTAGGTGGGGTGGGGAGAACAAAAGAGAGAGGGGTGCACAGAGCCCAGAAGTCTGGACTCGGTGGAGAAGGAGACGTGGAAGACCCTTGACTCCTGCCCAGAGGAGGTGCTGGTGCTCAGTGATCTCAGAGCCGGGGCCAGCACCCTCCCGGGGCAGGGTCCTCGCCCCCTTGCAGGGAGCACTTCTGCCCACGATCATCCGGGAGGGGGATGGTGACTGCGCCGCCGTTTTGTGGTTAGAGAAACAAGGGCGCAGTCTGTTTAGGTCCCTGCCCACCAGGGGGCCAGCCAGTAGATGGAGAGGTTCCCACGAGCTGGGAAGGATGACAGGAAGCCATTATTGAGCGCCACCTGTTTGCCAGCCACCGCACTGCCTTCACTTCTAGTTGGTGAACCGAATCTCCCGGCCGTTCCGGATGCGGCGTCGTTAGCCCCGAGAGAGACACCTTCACCTGGTCCCAGGGAAGCAGAGTCCCGCCTTCAGCCCTGACCTGCATCCTCTGCCTCTCGCTGCTTTTATGAGAATAAAAAATGGCTTCCTCTGAGAGTGCACAGATGGCTCCCTTGGGCTGAAGAATGCGGGGACCCTTGCCGTACCTCCTTCTGGCGCCGCAAGCACAGACCCAGTGAGGGACTGCCCATCGGGGTGTCTGAGACCCTGAGAAGGCAGGTGGTGTGAAGGTAGCCCCCCCCAACTCTCCTCTGCGGGAGGGAGGAGACGGGCCTCTGCGGGCAGCGTCTCACCAAAAACCAATACCGACTCGTCAGAGGTAAAGAAGAAAGACAGGCTGCAGCCCACACCTCCTCTGTTGGTTTGCTGTAAAGTGAAACAGCTGCTAAGGAATGACAGGGCTTATTGAAATAAATTCCAACATTTATAATCAATTACATGGCCCTGTCTGAAAACCGGTGCTTGATTTAAGAACAATTTCAACAGTAGCTGAAGAGGCAGGTTTTCATCTCCCTTAATTCCATCCTACCACAACTTTCTCCCATCTTTCTCCATCTCTCAGTAAAAGCAAAAATGATCCCTCAGGACGGGTGGGATTTTTCCTCCACCTCACGCTGCTCCTCCTCCCTTCTTCCTCCTCCCTTCTTCCTCCTCCCTTCTTCCTCCTCCACTCTCCTCCCTCTTCTCCTCCCCTCCCCCT
>PVIJ01020592.1:0-20575 GCA_004024925.1 Scalopus aquaticus | reverse complement strand
GCTCTTCCGATCTCATGTAGAGTTTTGCCTATATTTTCTTCTATACATTTTATGGTTTCTGGTCTTACATCCAGGTCTTTTATCCATTTTGAGTTGACTTTTGTGCAGGGTGTGAGGTAGTAGTCTAGCTTCATTTTTTTGCATGTGGCTGTCCAGTTTTCCCAGCACCATTTATTGAATAGACTGTCCTTGTTCCACTGCATCAAATAGGTATTAATACGACAACACAGGCACTTCAATTACCATGGAATGTAGGTTTCCTTCCATTCTTGTTGCCGCACCTCAGTCCGTGTTTCTGTTTCCTCATCATCTATGCCCTAGAGAATGAGCAAGGGTCCTGCCCAATCTTTTTGACACTCTTGTCTACCTCATCCCCATCATAACCTTAAACCTCAGATATTGACGACTCTGAAATATATACCCCAGTTCAAATTCTTTGAACTTCAGACTCAGAAAAACTACCAAAGCCAAAGGCTTTATATTGGTATATAACAAGCAACTAAAAACCCACATTTTGTCATTCCCTTGACTTATGTACAAATCTATGTCTTCCTCAGTTTATTTGATCTCAATAAACAATATCATCACAGACTGAGCTGCTTAAGCCAGAAACAGGATTCATCCTTAATTCCTTCTTGTCTCGCACTCTCAACATGTATTATCTTTATTATTCACGAGTGTTAGTAAGAGAAAAAAGCTCTGTTTTAACACCCAATATATGACAAGCAATAAACTACCTCTTATAACTGTACTAATTCGCTTCATTCTCAATTAATTAATCTCAAGCTTCTTTGGTAGGCTCTATTACACTGGTCAGCAAATTTTTACAAAAGCCATATCGCTGAAATAAAATGAGTCATTTCCTATCGATTTGTATGTGCTCAACACAAATATGACAGTCAAATTCTAATTTTGGCTCTAGCTTTTTTTTGTAATCTGAAATAAATGGATGTTTACATCATGAAATGCATACCAATAGTAATAGGCCTCCGGTTAATACCTGTACAAAATCAAGTCACAGACTACTTCTTAGATTTCTTCGCTTGTCTCCTGTACAGCTGTTCAGGAGCATCTCTGGGGAGTGTCCAGCAGTAGTCAGCCAGCATTGTCGTAGACCATTTTCCCTGGTATCTTTGTTCCATTGATGTGATATCTTGATAAAAACGTTCACCATGTTCATCACAAACCATACCACAGTTTTCAGGGAAGAAATCCAGATGGGAATGAAGGAAGTGGATCTTCAGAGACATATTGCAGCCAAGTTTCTGATACTGCATCAGCATGTCTTCTACTAGCTCCTTGTAGTTTTCTGCCCTAACATTCCCAAGAAAGTTTGTAGACACTAGGTGAAAAGCATTCCATGCTTGTTTCGCATCACCCTGAAGAAAGTTGTTGAACCGATCATCTAAATGAAGACTGAATGTTTGGGTAGACTATTCTCGACTTCTTTTGCTTCGTTATTCTGCAGGAAAGAAGCGGAACCAAGCAGAAGTAACAGTCTTTTATGTGCTTGCTTGGCTCTCTCCACACCATGGGGACTGCAAACAGCATGGATGGTCTTTTGCCATTGAACCACTGTGAAAGCTGTGTTGCCCATGTAGCACGGCATCTATGCAGGGCCCAAGGCTTGTCTTGGTCACCAACCTTGCATCCGAAGTCAAGATGATAAGCCTTCTTCACTTGAGAAGTGATCCTTTTCTTCTGGTTGGAAAATGTCACTTCCCCACAAACAGAGCAGAAATTGTCCACAATATTAACACTCTTTCAAGGCATGAGTGTTCTGTATTGTGCCTAAATGGATCAAACAATAACAGTTCTATGGAACAGTAGCTGAAACTGCCTTGCACAAAGTCTGAAATATTTTCAATACTCAACCTTTCCAACAGGTCTTTATCTAGTGCACCATCGACGTCAGCTAACTTCAGCAGCCGCCTGGCAGTAGTTATTGCATTGCATCAGAAAATGATGCAATCCACTCTGGACGATATGAGCATGATGGTATTATGCAATGAGATGCAATATTACATCATTGTAGGCTGATTTAGGATGTTGTTGCTATCAATCTATTGCTAGACAATGGAGCCTGAGTTCAATTCCCAGCCAGGAAAATAACCTACTTGGTGCATCAAACCTCTCCTGTCTCACCCACTGCTCCCCTCCAGTAGTGTATCTCAGTGGATCTGCCTATTCTGCTCCCCACTCTCTCTCTCTGGTGAATCCTCTCAGACCCCCATACCTCTGGCCTACACTCCAGTTAATGTATGCGTAAATAAATAAAAATAAATCTTAAAATAAATAATGACAGGGGAACATGAAAATATAATTTTAAACATAAAATCTGAAAAGCTCAGGTGTAAATATTTAAGGGGTTTCCCCAAAATATTTCTGCCCACCCCAAATGTATATTTGCTGGGCTTGACTATTTTAATTGCTACATCAACATTTTGTATCCTGTGAATAGAGAGACAAAGGGGAAAACCTAGGAACCCAAATGATGGGAAAGGGAGAGAAAGAAGTGACACAAATTGAAGCATAAGGATATGAAACAGAGGATAAAGAGACATTAAACGATTAGTTTCAGGATTAGAAGGCTGAGTATAAGAACGTTCATGAAACTCCTTGTGTGACTTTACGTTATACCATATCGTAAGCCACAGAACTCAGCAGTACTTTTACTCTGAAATATTTATTCCAAACAAAATACAATCCTACACATTAGGAATCAAAACAAAATTATTTGTAAATTGAATCACTAGGCTATCACATTAACGTGTCTTAGATAAAATTTTCACTTTTTAAATCCTTAGAAGGGCATTTGCTCTCACTCACTGTTTCCTGTCCCATGTCTAATGTCATCTGTAGAACTTTCACTCAAGTTTATCCACAAAGGTTTAGTTGGTTCTTTGGAAATGAAAGGGAACCACAAGCCAAAAAGCTGGAAAAGGCAAAGAAATGGATTCTACCCTACTATCTAGAAAGAAATGCAGCATGCCCACACTTTGTTTCATTCAATCTCAGATGAGACTCTTTATGGACTTCTGGCTTCCAGAACTGAAAGATAACAAATTTGTGTTGTTTTAAGCCAGGTTTGTTTGTTTGAATTTGGTGTAATTTGTTATAACAATAGAAAATGAATATATCCCTTTTCCCATTTCTCTGTTTTTTATTTTTCTCCACTATGTCCTCATGTCGTGTTTTAAGTGAAAACATCAGCAACACAGTCCCTGATCTTGTTTTCCAAAGTACAGGTCTCTAGTACCAAGAGATGTCTTTATTTTCATACACTGCTCTTCCCTGCGCTCTTGACCTGTGTTCTTAACTATCCCAAGATCTGATGGAATTCATCTACAGCGTCAAGAGACATCTGTTCCTTTCATTTACATCATATCCCAACTTCGTTATATTGTTGTCTTCCCCCATTATTGTCCTCTCTTCCTCCTGGGTTGTGTTAGACAGCATAAGGATCAAAGAGGAATACATCCCTCATTAACAGCATTACTTGGCTTTCACTCTCCCTGATGTGGAGACAAGACAAAGCCATCTTTGTATAATGAATAATTCCACACAAAGGAAGCTGGGTCTTATGTGAAGTTGTAGATGTTTCGTCTAAATCCATGACTTCATCCTGACTTACAAATAGAAAGACAATAGTGGGAAAGTGATAATGCGAGAATGCTCATCAAAAATTTGTTTGCCCTAAAGCAATCGAAGGAAGGCAGGTAGGAATTCAAAGGCCTTTCTTCATATGAAGTCTAAGACAGGTCTGGTCAATTCAACCAAGTATCCATTGAATGGCTACATCGTGGGCCTTCTATTTTGCTTAACTTTAAGGGTGATACAAAATAAGGAGAGTCATAATCCCTTCCCTGTAAGAGTTTGAAATCCTGTCAGGGAAATAAGAAATGTATATGAAATCATGAGAAACCCAAGGCAATATATGATTAAAAGTGAAATCCTGTGATTCTTATTCAATGTATTATTAGTTCAGAGAAAGGTGAGATCAATGAAGGTCAGAGTAGGTGGAGAAAGCTTCTTAAGTAGGTCCAGATGAAAAAGCCACTTTTTTTTTTTTAACCACTGACTTCATCTCTTCAGCGTAAGTACTATTTGTAAAAGGAAATGAAGATGACTGCTAAGGTTCATTCCTGGGTCAGGCCTAACCCATCTGCAAGCAACTCTGCTTCCTTGCTATTGAGAGCAGAGTCCTTATCCCTGGTATTCATGCTCACAGACACAGCTAGAATAATTGACAAAAAATGGAAAGAGGCTGTAGGAGCAAAATAGGGTCTAAATAAAGCAAGGCTAGAAAAAGAGGGGAAAATGGAAGTGGTATCCACCAACCTTCAAAATGACAATTAAAGGTGGCATGTCAAGGTTTACGAGAGCTGTGAGAAGTAAGCCAAACATCACCCACAAATACTGCTTCCTTGGCATGGAGACACAGCTGTAGCTTCCTCTCTCCCCCTCTCTCTCCCTCTCTCCCTCTCTCTCTCTCCCTCTCTCTCTCTCTCTCTCTCTCTCTCTCTCTCTCTCTCTCTCTCGATTTTGCCTACCATGAATGTAAGCGCATCCTCGGAAGATGTTTTACAGATAGCTGGCAGCAGAGGTCACTGATACAGGGCCCTGTTCTCCAAACCAGCCTTGTTATAACTAAGATAATAAGAAGAAGCAGAATCTTACCCTATCATAATAGGATTGACAAAGTGACCACATCGTGGCTGGCAGCCTGTAATTTCGGGGAGGTATACAATGCACGGACCCAAAGCATCTGGCATGTAGGAGACATTCTGTATGTGCTTATTGAGAAAAAGCTCAAATGAGTATCTGTGGAACTGTCTACCATAACGACTCTGACACTCTCATGAGCTTGCTTTTAATGGGCATTCCACAAAACGCTGGATCCACAAAGAATGTCCTTAATCTTCTGGTCCCTGCCTATCTCCTCAAATTCACATGCTCCAATGACCTTAGTGCTAATGCTCAGGGGCTCCCTACTTCTTCCCATCCTAGGACCACTGCATCTGCTGTGTCTGCTCTCCACTGTTTGTACTCACCTCACCACCACAGACTAACTCCCACTGATTCTTGAGGTCCCTGTATAAACCCTACCACTTCAGAAAGGATTTTTGAATCTCTAATCTGAGACCAACTATTAAAATACAAAACACTATGTCATTTACACATGAATGCAATATAGGAAACCAATGGTTGTCAGAAATAACCGAGTCTTCTTAATAGCACGTCCTTATGTATTTCTGTCATACTTGGAAAAATAAGCGGAACATAGCATGAGTCATTTTCTCTTCACTTGTTACTTTACAGTCCAAGAATCAGCCCCTTCCCTCCCTGCACGTTTCATTTCCTCCCAAAGCAGAACATTTCCAACACTACACTACCAATCTCTTGCCTGTATCCTGACCCCATTCAACATTCAGAAAAATGAACCTGCTGAAGGAACAGAAAAATAACTAAAAGCCCAGATAAGTCTTCAGCAGTGATTACAATTTAGTTTTTATCCTCCAGTCTCTCCCAAAAGCAAATGATCCTATGCATCACCTACTATCAGATTCTAACCCAAGTACCCTCTCCACTGGCATAATTTCATAAAACAGAAATTATCGAATATAGTAGCATAAATGCTGCTGCTTTTTTTAAAGGCAGTGGGAAAAAAAAAAAAACAGGACAGTCTTGTTTGCCTGCATTGTCCACTAAGATGTCACGAGAAAACCCATGGCAACACTGTCATTGTGCTCACAGTGGGAACGACAGCGTGGTCTCCAGGAACATCATGAAGTCTAGTGCTCTCTTTTCGCTGTCTATAGGTCAACTGCTATTTTTGATGTCCAAATCCAAGGGCGATAAGAAATGCCAATACATCACAAGTAAACCCCTATTTTTATGACCTTAACAGAAATACCGATATGGTCACCTTGTAAACACTGATAGTATCAAGGGCCCACTATCAGACCATGAATAGGGCCTGCAGGGGTATAGGATCACAGGCTGAAAACGACTGAATTTTATGTTTTTTTTTCTTTCTGGATTCCTACGTCAGAGGGTGCTGTCTGATGAGGAGTAAGGTTGCCTTCTGAAAAGAAGTTCAAAGCCCTTTAGTGCATTTCAAGCTTCTCAGTAGCCATTTGCATTGCCCTTTCTGCCTTAGCAGTAGACTGCATTTTTCCTCCCCCAAACTCATTAACTTATGGGTAATAAGAGACATTTCTTATTAGCACAATAGCAGAACTGATAGCAAAAGGGGACACTAAGGCACCAAGATTTTATCTGAGCACATGGCTCAGGTTCCCACCATAAAGGGTACACACTCTCAGTTATCAGATCCCCCCTGCCTGTCTGCTTCTCATTTAACACTGTAACTAGAGAGAGCAGACTGTCTATGGACACATACCCAAGGTCGTCCTTCTTCCCTTAGCCCAGCCCCACTAGGGGTTCAGACATTGCTCTTTTCTATCACTACTGATAATTCACTAAGACGCCATAGTTCATGTTTGCAGACTTAGATAAAAGTGTATTTATCCCTTATTTCCAAAACTAACTGCTTCACCTCTGTACTCCATCTTTGCTACCCAGCTACCGCCCAGTCTCGGCTGCCCCTATTCCCCTGGTATCGCCGTACCAGATCTTTTGAAACGACTTCACAAATATGTGTTGCCTCTTATCCTCCTGCCTGCTCCACCCCCCGAAAAAAGAGGAAATAAAAAATAACATCTTTGACTTGATTCTGTTGCCATTTTAGGAACTAATTATTTTTCTTCTTCCATTTAATGCCAAACTTGAAAAAAAAATTATCTCATCTTCATTTTCTCCTCCGCCCTTTCCCCTTAATCTCTGTCTTTTGGCTTGCAAAATCACCAAAACACTGCAATTACTCTCTCAAAGGTCACATATGACCTGCTTTTTTCAATGTTTATTCTTGAAATCTGTAGTTTTCCTTGAGGTTGGCCATCCCTCTTCTCATCCTTGTTTTTTGTTTGTTTTGGTAATTATCCAACTCTGGTTTTCTTTCGAGGTTTCTAACCAGTTATTACCTCTCTCCCCACTGATTCTGTTTATTATCCTTGCAGGTATGCATTACATAAAGTCCTGTCTTAAGTCCTCTGTTCTTTCTGAATCTAGCATTTTCCCCTAAGGATAGGGAAAATTTGATATAAAGGTAAAAAGGACAAAGAAGGTAAAGTAAACAAGAGAAAAAAAAAGATAGGTGGGCATAAGGTACAATGAGGCAGTAGTAGATGCTGGAAATGAACACATAAAATCAGCCATGTTTCAAAGGGGCTGATGCTATTCAACTCCAGCCAATGCACACCATCTATGTAAATAGGACAAATTTGACAGCTCTTCCATTGTTTTTTTCCAGCAGAAACCTGAAGTCTGGACTTTTCTGTCAACTCTCTAGATTGATTGAATTTTTTTTAATGATTTAGACTGTAGCAGTTAGGATAAGCTAGGTGATGCTCCCTTTACCCATTACCCCATAATTTTTTTATTTTAATATATATTTTTATTGTTATTTATATCTTTTACATTTTGTATTCCCCTTGGGTAACCCACCACCAATTCACCCATGATCCATCTCCGTGGTCCCTTGTGTTCTTTTCTACTCCATTTTGTGCCCTTATCCTCCCTCTCCCCCACCCCCCCAAGTGTCTCTCTCCTATTTGGTTTCCCTATAGTCCGGTTATAAGTGAAACCATTCGAT
The DNA here is from genome assembly GCA_004024925.1 of Scalopus aquaticus. Lineage (NCBI taxonomy): Eukaryota > Metazoa > Chordata > Mammalia > Eulipotyphla > Talpidae > Scalopus > Scalopus aquaticus. The sequence goes on along the minus strand of PVIJ01020592.1, from coordinate 12,858 downwards.
ATTTTTCTCTTTATTTCTGGCTTGTTTCACTGAGTATGATCCCCTCTAATTCCATCCATGTCGCTGCAAATTGCACGTGTTTATCTTCTTTGAATGCTGAATAGTATTCCATTGTGTATATGTACCACATCTTCTTGATCCAATCATCTACTTTTGGACATCTGGGTTGTTCCATACCTTTGCTATTGTGAACAGTGCCGCAATGAACATATGGGTGCATGTATCCTTTTGGATTAGTGTTTTTGTGTCCTTTGGGTAGATTCCCAAAAGTGGTATTGATGGGTCATATGGAAGCTCCATGTTTAGCAGTTTGAGGAATCGTCATACAGCTTTCCATAGTGGTTGGACCAATTCACATTCCCACCAGCAGTGTAGAAGAGTTCCTTTTTCTCCACATCCTTTCCAGCATTTGTTGTTGCCTATATTTTTAATGTGTGCCATCCTCACAGGTGTGAATCCAGTCAAAAAATGCGCAGAAGAGCTAAAAAGGCACTTCTCCAAAGAAGAAAAGCAAATGGCCAACAGATACATGAAAAAATGCTCAACATTACTTATTATCAAGGAAATGCAAATCAAAACCACTATAAAATTACCCCATAATTTTAACTTCCAACAAAAGTTTGTTCCTTGCATTCGAAATCCCTAAAAGGTCATCTGTGTCTCTGTGCCACATCATGTTCAATCTGGACTCAGTTTTGATAAAGCTACTTCTGTCTGGAATAGTAAAGACTTCATGGCAAAATAAAAATAAAACCTGGTGAGTCATGCCCTTAAACTACACATTTAAATCATGCTTCAATGTTACTCTCAGAAATATTGCACATCACCTCTGGTCAAATTGCTTTGGCCAAAGCAAGTTGCAAGGCTGAGGTTGACTTCAATAGCAAAGGGAGGTATAATCCTTTCCCAGACAGGGGTATCAATTATTTGTGAACAATAATACAGCTTGTTGTAGTGGTCAAACACAACTATAAGTGGTTCATTATCAGTTTGCAACATTTAACGTTCCTTCCTCAGGAAAGAGGAAGGAACTGAGACTTTGAAAACCTGATGTCGTCCCATTCATAAACTATGTATGGGGTTCTAGTGAGTTCGCTAACCTATTGGTCTCTTCTGTAAAATGAAGGACTCTGTACCATGAAGGACACACTATACTGTGTGTCAACAGCTCTGTGAAGACAAAAGGTGACTAATATTGAACCTCCAGAATTGCTCTCACCCAGGTCCCAACCTTACATTTTCTGAAAAACTGCTGCACATTTCTACTTAGACACCTAAGCATGAGCACACAACAAACCCTAATTTCAACTGCTTTTCACTCCAACACTGATGTTCTAATTTGTCAATGGTTCCTCTATCAAAACAATCCAGCCAATACATCGGGACTCATCCTTATCTCCTTTTTCTCTCTTGTCCCACATCCCCAGCTAGTCAACAGTCTCTAGAAATATTATTTTCCTGATACTTCTTTCATCCATTCTGACCTTTTCCAGCCTGATGGCTATCAGGAAAATCCATGTGCCTTACCCACTTATACCTGAATAGCTAACCTGCCTTACCATCTTAGCTGTTGCTGCTTTTGTACTGGAAGCTTTACAGCTATGTTGAGACATGTTTACTCCATCCACATAACTCCCACAACTCCCTTTTTCACTAACTCTCAGAGCCTTCAGGGGAATATTGATACTCTCTCAGCAATCAATCAGGTTGTCTTCAGCAACTGATGACATCAACCAAAGCTTTTTCATTTTCCTTGGTCTAAGTGTCCCCATTTGTGAAATGACTAATAGCTTATGCTACCTCTTTTCAGGGGGTTGTGAGAATCTTATGAAAAATGGATATATAAAATATAAAGGTACAGTATAAACTACTGCTTAAGCACACCAGAGCATTTATCACTACCAAAGCAAATAATGGGTTGTCAGAAAAGTCATGACGTATTTTTCTATGTTTTTCAAGCAAAAATTCACCATGATTTTTCCAACAAGCCAATAAATTGCTGAAGTGTTATATAATCAAAATAAAGATTCAGAAGCGATTGTTCCTAAACAGAAACCATGTAATGGTTTGTTTGTAGGGTAAGAGGTTGAGATAATTAACCTGTCTAAAAGGTCTCTTTCAACTCTGAGATTTTACTGGTACCCCAAAACTACTGCCCATATTAGAAAATTAGGGTAAAAGTAATTCAGTTATAGAAATGAAAGCAATGTTGGACAATGGATATCATAGGTTTCGGAGTCAGCCTACATGGGTCCAAACCACGACTCTCCCACTTAATAACTGTAAACCTAAACTACTTAACTTATAAGTTCTATTGTCATCTACAATTTGTTTTATTCAAAAAAAAAAAAACCAAAAACCTGGACGAAGCCCAATGTTTCTCTTTTATGCTGTTGTTAAAATAGGATAAAGAGTTTGATGTATGGTCAAAGAACTCTAAGACATGCTGATGTATGAAGGAGAACAGTAGGTTCCTACTTTTGTGTATTTGCTTACTTATTTAAAGATTGGGAGAGCTAGAAGAACACACAGGGAAGAAAGAATATTCTTACTGGTGGGGCTGGGATTGGCAATGTGGGTTTGTGGATAAATGAACAGGGATTTTTGGTTTTTTTACTTACTCATACACTGTTATAGTAATTCAATGCTTTATAAGGTTGCATTATTTCACATCAAGCATTTTCTACAGAAAAAACTATCCCATCAAGAAATGTTTTGTTTTCATTTGAAGCCAAGGTCTTGCTACTTCAGAATAAAGATCAAATCTATTCCAAAGAATCAACTACAGGAGTAGACCTCAAACATCATGGGCCCAATCCTTTTGATATTTCCTGGAAGGAAACCTTCCCCTCACCCAGTCTTGGCATAAATACTTAGGAATAGAAAGGAGCTGTAAACATTTATTTGACCCTGGCAGTGTGGGTAGGTACATTCATAGCCAGAGTCTGCAAAAATAATTGGGTGGGACCAGAGAGGATGACAAGAAAACAAACAAACAAGAACAAAATAAAGACAGTCAAAGGAACTTATGGAAGCCTGGCAAAATCCCTACTCCTCACAGGTGGCATAACTCACAGCTGCACATCACATAGAGAACACAAACTTGGGAGCCACGCTTTCATCTGGGAAAAAGCTGTCCCCTCTATTGCTATGCATAACTGTTCTTCAGTGTTTCCAGATTCTTAGCAGTGAAAGAAACATCATCTCCACCTGTGTTTGTTAGCATCTTTCTGTCAGTCTCGACACCATCCTGTTTTGACAAATACTCAGAAATAAGAGCAGTCAACACTTAAAGTCCTGCCGCAGACCAGGCACTTTGTTAAGCCCTTTATGTGGATAATCTTGGTTAATCCTCTCAACAACCATATGAAGAAGGTAATGCCATTTTTGTTTTGCAGTTGAAGAAATAAGCCTTAGGGAGGTCACCTCACTGCTAAACAGTGGAGTCAATTGTCAGTAGGGAGCATCAGCCATTGGAACTGCTTCAAAAGTAGGTACGGTTGGAGGGTAGAAATGAGGTCTAGATCATGGGACTTGTTCTCCAGGAGAGAGGAGGGACGCTGCACTGGCAAGCGGGGGCAGTCGTGGAGTCTGAGGTGGTACTGAGTATGGGGGTGAAGACAGCAAAAGTGCCTAACAGCGAAAGACATAAAAATCATAGTCTAAAAACAATATGCAATGTTAAATGGTCACTATCTATGAAACAAGCCGTATGAAGCATCTCATTAAATTCTTCCAACATAGTCAGGTAAGGAAATGGTTCAGGGTGCTAAAGGTTAGAACACTGAATTAATAAGTGGAGAGCAGGATTCAAATTCCAGATATGCTTGATTCCAGAAGCACTATTCTTGGGACGTTGTGCCTCTCTAATTATCATGATACCACCCCGGAAATATCCAGCATCTCGACAATATTCAGACCATTTTATCTTTCATTGCACAGGTTTTACTCTCAGCTGATAAGAGTATCAATACTCTGGCTCTCAGAACTCTAACATTTTTCTCAGAACCTGCCCTCTTTTAAAGCCAAGTACCTTCTTTTCACAATGGTGAAGAGAAACCGGGGACGACTCCTTCAGAGTCAATTCTAGCAAGGTGCAAACAGTTACTAAATCCAAATGCCATTTGCCACAGTCTATTTTGATGTGATCAAGCAGTTAAAACTAAAAGGAAATGAACTGAGTCCTATGAATCTGGGTTTGACCCAAGGTGATCCTTTTCTCCTTTTTTAGCACCATAAACCTTTGCAAGTAAGCCATTTAAAATTAACCTTGCCAAGGCGCTGCTCACATCCTTACTGAGACTCATAGTATCATGTCCTCCTCTGGACCTGTTTCCACAAAACCCCAAAATGGCCCTTCTCCGCTGGATAATTGTATTTTTAAGCCAGCAGTTAATCTAGCCAAAAGATTAAGTTGTCTGCAGGAAGTGCATTGCCAGCAGAGTTGAAGTGGCATGCTTATAGAAGGCAAACAATTCAAGCACTCTGAAATGTTCCTAATCAAGGTGGCCTTTCCTGATAATTCTACTGCAGTGAGACTTTCAGAATACTCAGGCGTTATTCAGCAGCTGGTTTACTACCAATTTCTTTCCAGTTCTCTATGCCTTCAGGGATACTATCCTTACGATGCCACCCCCAATAGCAGTAACAACAGCTGCCAAAATCCCAAATAAGCTGCATGCTTTAGTGCGCTGGCCAGAGAGTACTACTGTTTTCATGAGTGCACGAAAGCCAGACCTGTGACGAGAGTCAAACCATAAAGTAAGAGGCAGCCATTATTCCATGTCTTCCTCAAAATTATTTTCAATCCAGCTTTCTCCACCAGTTAGTCTAATTCACAAATTTCAAGTGTTCCATACCAGTGGATTTGCATTCCAGTGTAGCAGCAAAACAAAGCGAACCTACTGTCTGTAAACAAGGAAATAGTTTGACCCATTAACCTTTGGTAGAAGCGATGGCAGGAGACCCTGCACCTGCCAGCGCAGAAACCATCTCTTTCTGAAACTGGGAAATTATGTTGAAACTGTTTCCAAATGCACTTGCAGCAGTAATAAAGCTGCGTCCATGCACTCAACTCTCAAGAACGCTGATGCCAAAAAAGAACGCAGGGAAGTAAGACTCATTCAGATATATGTGCATCATCTTAACACTTAAAAAATATCCTATTCAGAATGTCCTCCATTCTCTCACAAGACCCAGCCACATTCTCAAAGGACTCTGGGAGCTCTGGTGGTGGGAGATCTGAGGGGAGAGATTCTACACTGCCAAAATATTGACAAGGATGGAATACAACAGGACTTCATTAAAAACAATTAATTTAAAAAGCTTGAGTAATATAATGCAGTAGTTTTCAAACCAAGTGATACAACAGAATTACTTGGGGGAGTTTTTAAAAACTGCCTACATTAAGCCCCCTCACCAGACCAATTGAATCAGAATCCCAAGAGAGTTGGGTCTGGCCATCATTATTTTTTAGAAACCTTCCTGTGATTCGAACATGCATTTAGGGTGCAGAATGACTAGTGTGGCTGTTAAAGGAATCAGCTTGCAGACTCAAAAAAATCTGAATGAGTCTACATCTCAACACATTCTAGCTGTGTGACTTCAAGCAAATTACATACCCTCTTGCAGTCTTAAGTTTTTTTTTCATCTGGAAAATGAGTACAACAAGAGCATTTATCACAAAAGTTTGCCTTGAGGATTGAAGGAGAAGTTCATGTTCTCTGCTTAGCACATGGCAGGTTTACAGTGAACATTGGCTGCTGCTGTTATTATTATTATTGTTATTGTTATTATTATTCCACCTATCGCTATCAACGGCAGTTATGGGAAAACTGAGAACCACACCTACTCTAAGATTGCACAGAGGAACGAAACAACACACATTTAAGGAAAATATTTACTAAGCCAAGTAATCTTAATTCCACTTCCTTCCACTACATTCATTGTACTTCATTTCAACACACATGTTGAACACTGACTGTATTTAAACTCTAAAGTAGATTCTTGGGTCAAGACTTTCCCTACCTTTCAAAGTCTCCATCTAGTGGAGGAGGCCAAACTGTAAACAACTAATTACAGCAATATGTGTTTGGAAAGAGACAGTGAGTTTAAGTTTCTACAAGATCATGGAATATAATGTGATTAACTTTCAGTGGTTTGAGGAAGATTGCGCCAAGCAGGTGATGATTAAATGGTAATTTGAAGGATAAATGGAAGTTTTACAGGTAGGGAGGGAGGGATCCATGGAATGGACATTTCAGCAAGTGAGAACAGTAGGAGAAAAAGCACTCTATCAGCATGCCTCTCTCAGCTCTATCTTCTTGCAACCTCTAGAACACTTATCTGTACCATCCATTTGTCAAATAATAATGTTTTGTCTCATGACACATCTTCTATTATTGCCTTCAACTATTTATCTCCTGTGTTACCTAATTTTTCATATCTTGTCAAACACTAGACTTTAAGCTTGAAGGAAGAACCAGTTTGATAGATCATATGTGCCACAGTGCTTTGCACGCTCTTAAGTAGAATGGCTACTGAATGAAAACTTTTTGACTTGTTGATGTACAGGGAAAGAAATCTTGAAGATACCCTAAATTAACTACAAATCACGGAACCTCCTGTTAATAAACACTGTCCACTCTCTCCTCCTGATTGTTGATGCTACGACCCTCAGAAGGAGTCTGAGTTCCTTCTGTGGCTCCGATACAATGAAGAATATTGTGGGATACAAAGGTTGTCACATGCCCATATGGCCGTAGCTCTGCCTATTTCAATACCTTATTCATTTTTAATAACAAAATTCACAACTATCTCAAAGTTAGGCCCAGGAAATCATTGCTAAAATCTGCTGCTCAAAAGAAGCCAGGGTCCATCTCAGTGCCCACACTTTTCTAAAAAGTACCAGGAATTCTGATGAAATTGAGCAGAATGGAAAAATTATTAGACCATTCTCTACCAGCATCTGGCAGGAGTCTGAAGACTGGTTGGCCTGGGTAAACCAAGTAAGCTAAGGCTTAAGCAGGATAGAGAATGGCATTTTATGGAGGGCAGAGTTTGAAGTGAATGAACAATCAGGATAAGCAGAGGGAATTTTATACACTTAAGAAACAATTCAAATGTTCGTTTCAAGAGTGGAAAAATTATGTTCTTACACAGACAAATCCTAGTCACCATGGTCCACAACTGAGAGCCCCAAGTAGTGAATTCATACTTATTTACATAGGCCTTGATAGAGAAGATCATAATCAAAGCTGTCCCCTCATCTCACTGATTTTTCTGCATTTTTATGACCCAAAGCCAACCTGAGCACAAAGAAGAAGGTGTATAAAGGTGGCCTTATATACTCATCAGGAAGTATTTAGTAATTAATAAATTGTGTCCCGGGCTAGACTTTGTAATTCAGACAAGAGTTGGTGCACACCAACTGTCAAAGATAGAATGGGAAAAGGAGAATATCCTAATGCACTCGCCCTCCTACAAAAACAGCTTATTATGTGTTTTATACTAATGGACTTAGCCAGCCTTCATGAAGAGCTTATTGTTTGTCTAATAAATGCCTCACCTCCATTATTTTCTCCTTTGTTTCTTTCCACCTGTGGACAACCCTCCCTCCCAACCCATCATCCTTCTTTATCCCAAGTCTGTATAAATAATTTATGACTCTCTTATGGAAATATGGAGAAAATTAAATGAGATAATGGGAAACATCAAACAGAGAGCTTGTTGTACTATAGGTGGCCCTTTGAGATCTCATATTGCAATGAAATATAAAGATCTTTCATCTGGATGAGTTCAGACAATCCCAGGGAGAAATGGGAAGCATGGGGTAGTTAAGCAGAGACATGTAGATATCAATATCCTAAAGGACAGTGCGTACAATGCGAAATTTTGTTTAGTCATTTTATTAGAAAATGAATTAAAAATACAGCAGGGCATCAAAACACAGCAGATAAGGAAAATGGCTAAGTAAATTATACTATATCAAAAAGATGGGGTAGTAAATAGTCATTAGAAGTTAGAATCATGAGCACTATGGACACACACAGAAAAATATTGATGTGCTAATTGAAAAGTCCAAACATAAAGCTACATGCATACTATGGCAGAAATGATTTAAAAATGGAGATGGATGACGGGTGAATTGGTGGTGGGCTACCCAAGGGGAATACAAAATGTAAAAGACATAAATAACAATAAAAATATATATTAAAAAAATTGTGTAAGCCTGGACAAAAAATGAAAATAATTGCATTATGTGGCTAGAGTATAGTAATATAAAATTTATTAATTATTAACAGTAGAAATAGTAACTACAAAAAAGCAAGGTAAGGTACAAATCATTTTGATATAGTTTTGTAATGCATGATATGATCACCTTTGTTTGGAAATCAATTATGTTTCTGATGATCTTTCCTTAGGTTAATATTAATATGAGTCTGTATTGTGTGAGCCCTCATGAAGGGGTAGTTAGAAGGATAGGGAGGAATGCAAAGGAACTCATGAGCATCCTAGGTTGCAAGGGGATGATTTTTGAGAGTAAATATTTGTTGCAAAATCTATTGGAAGTAAAATTTGAAGACACTTTTAACAGTTACAGTGATACATTTTTAAATGGCCTGTGTATGAGTGGGTAGAAATGAAAATGTGAAAGAGGAAGCTATAAAGAAAGGGTTGAATAGCTGTGTTTTGAGTACCTATTACATGAAACTGAATTCAGCTATTCCTGGAAATAAAAACATAAAACAGAATTGTTCCGCTCCTCTCTGAATCAACCCTAAACTGCTATCAAATCACATAATATTGCCATGACCAAGCTGTGTCAAATTTTATTAATGCAAACTTAAACTTGTACTTCTAGACTAGGAAAATACACATAACTTTATGCTGATTTGCAAATATTTATGACATTTATGAAGTTCCCCAAAGATGTTATGAGCATCACCTGCCGTCTTGCTCTAACATAGAAACAAAAGAAACATAACAAACAAAACAAAAACCCAACTGAACTCTGAAGTCGATGAAGGAACAGACTATTAAGAGGCCATGCAACATTTATCTGAATAATGGATATAATTTAACGATACCAACCACAGTCCTCTTAATGACAACTTGAATTTGTTCAACACCTTATTCAGCAATATTTTCACTCAGTCTAAGTAGCGATCAGAGACCAAATCCCCGAAGATAATTATTTTTTCGAAGTGACTCTAAATTTCCCTCCTGCCACCAATTCTTTCCTATTTCAGGGGTCATTTGCTGGTCATTCTGGAGGGATTTGAGTGGATAATGTAATCAGAATGAAGCAACAATGTATGTTCCTGCATGACGCACATAGGTTCCACAGAGAGACACTGCTATCCTAAAGAATTTCCATAGTTCTCTGGAAGGCTCAATATGCCAGGGGTGTGGATGGGTGTTCACTTGAGCCCTCAGTAACTGAAGAACAGATTGGCTGGTCAGTAGTTCCTGTAACCATTTATAGCAAAAGCTTTTGCTGTGAATTTTCCTTTCTGACTGACACACTCCTACTAACCAGTGTTTTTACAGGCTGGCCCCCACTACAACAGCACTCCAGATCATGGCCTATTTTAGTGACACCCCATGCTCACTACCTTCCTCCAACTCCTCTGCTTATCAAAATTGACCTGGGCTCTCCTCTGTCAAGGGCCTGCTCTTCCCACGGGACTAGTTGATTAATAGATTATTCAGATAAACCAGCATTTCACAACACTTTCAAATGACAGGGGCCTTCTTAAATGTCAAAAAAGTTCATTTTCTTAATATGTGCTGATGAAAAGGCAAATGCTACATACCAACAAAAAATCATTACAAATTCAGTAACATGAGAGTGAATTTTAATGCTACTAATTAAATCAGCATCTACAGAGGTTGGAAAAATAAGTGTGTGTGTGTGTGTGTGTGTGTGTGTGTGTGTGTGCCCTCTTTCTTACTGATTATATCTGCAGACACCAGTGTAGACACAAGTGTCAGGAATCCCTTGCAGCACCTTTTTAGGTCTGAAGATTAGAGGGTGTCAACCATAAATACATACTGTACACTATGAATTGAGCTTGTTTTATGCCCGATATGGTAGAGTGTGTTATCTATACATAATCATGTTTATAGCACCATCAAGCTGATATTACTATCCTTTGTTGTACAGATAAAGAATAAAGCTCAAAGTAGTTAGTTTTGAGTAAGTTACACGAGATGATTGGCACACTGAATATTCAAGCCCAGTTCTGCTAACTGCAATATACATCCACTTGATCCCCAAACTACACATTGCCTTCCATTAAGTATTTCTCTACTAAACATGTTTCCACGTATCGCTTCCTTAATCAAGTTACATGTCACAGAAAATCATGACTAGATGATGCTCGTGGTAGGACTGCAAGACTTTGAAGGAATTACTTGGAAGTAAATCCCAAAATTCATACCTGCAGGACAAACTACTTCTGCTTAAGTATATGACCAAGAAAAAGCACATGAAACTGCTTTGAAAAAAATGACTTGGAGATACACATTTACCTGATGATTTAAAGCAATCAAAACCAAAACATTTGGTTCTATTTTAATAAGACTATATAATGCAGTCTTGTTCAAGAGAAAACCAGAAGAGTTGGTGAAAGCAGTGATTACAATAGATCAGTGGTTCACAAAGTGTGGTCTTTAGACCAGTACCTGGGAATTTGACAGGGATGCAATTTCTCAGCTCCCAATACTAACCCTTATCACCCCACCTCAACAAAAGCCCTAGGGATGATGCCTAGGGATCCATGTTTTCGAGGCCTATAGGTGATTTGATGCTCACTGAAGCAAAGTAGAAAAGCATTGAATAAGGTAATTAACAATCACAGCTGCAGAGCCAGGAGGAGGGTGTGATATACTCAAAACAAAGGTAAGATTTCAGTTGAGGAATGACGAACCTAGATACAGGTAGACTAGAAAAAAAATACCGATTACTGGAACACACTCTGGAGGCATACAAAGCTGGGTTTGATACCTAGTATGCTAGCTGTGTAATTTTGAACAAAATTTACTAAATTTACCTCTCTGAAACTCAGTTCTCTTATCTGTAATATGAAAATAACTATAGTTCCTCCTTCCTGGGGTTGTCATCGGGATTAAATGAGCTAATCTATGTAAAGTAATTAGGTCATGCTTGATGCATAATACATGCAAAGTTAAGCAATAATTAGGTGGATATTGTATTTGAGTTAGAGTCATCTTTATCTAGAGGTAAGTGGAGGTATTTTCAGTATGTCCACAAAAGGAGGCTCTAAATTGCCTGTCTATAGTGATGAAAAAGCAGTGGTAAAAATGAGAAGGAGCACAATTAAAGGTATCCATTTGAGGGACATTATAATTAGAAGCACTCAAGTCCAATGACTTAAGAGGTACTCTCCAGCAATGGCAGCAAAAAGAACTGGAAATGGGAATGAATCATAGTAACTGGGCAAAAATAAGCTTGTAAATTTCAAGATACCTACGCCTGCCATCTTAGGGGCTCTTTAAAGTGACCGGTAATCCTCTGGATGAGTGATACTTACAGTAACACACTAACTCTGGTGATAAGGTGCAGGCTCGTTTAACAGATTCTCAAGTACTATAGAGTCTCACCTGCCATAATATTCAAATACAGAACTTCAAAAAGTTTTGAAATTCCACTTTCTATTTATAACCCAGGGTCTGATGTTAACTATGTCATGTCCAAATCATGGACTGTGAATAAAATGGATGTGAATTTATATACTAGATAAGCCTCTTATTAGATCTGTGACCTTAGGTAACTCATTTAACTTTTATTCTTAGTTCCCTGGGCTCTAAAATGGGCACTCATTCAGACTACCATGCAAGGTTGTTGTTCGTGTTACAAGTATCAAGGGAAAGTAGTTAGCGCACTGGCTGGCTCACTGTGATAGTAGTAAGTGTTGACTGCTTTCATCAACTATCTCATAATGGAGCATTTCTCAAATTATCCTAGTATTTTAATAGCTTATTTGGATATAAAATATCACTGTCCTGGTTGTTTCTCTGTCTTAACATGATTTAATTTTTGAGAAAGCTAATCAGCAATATTGAATTCTATAGTGTGAGGCTTGCTATCTACCTCAACAACCTGAAGTATGCTTGTATTAGGAAATGAATCTGCCTTTTAAAGACTTTCAATTGAACAAGAGAAATGCTGATTGGCATGATCTGAAAAGAGGGCTTCCAAAAAACATTACTTTCATAAAATGCTGAGTGAAGCAAAGTTAAACCATTCCTTTCCCATTAGATTTCTCAAACTTTTCACTATCCTAGTATATGTGGCAAGTTTCCAAAGCAGAGTCACACCAAGAAGCATTTCCCAATTTATTTGGCCATGTAACCCCTTTTCAGGAAAAGGAAAAAAAAAACACAACAAATTAGTACCTCACAAAATACACAGAATACTGCCCTCATCATTCCACCTCTTCTTTCACTGGCACAGGAAAATAAAAGGAGGGAAAGCTCTCACAGGTCAGCAATTCCCTTTCTCACTTAGGTTATAATTGCCTTGTACCAAATCAGAGAGATCCTTGTCTTGTCCTCTGGACATACTGTATAATTCTGTTGCAGTAAATATTACCTTGGGTGTTGAGTAAATAATTATAACTTAGGGGAGCAAGATTTTGCATTTATGGAGAAATAAATGTTTAAATATCTGTAGGAGAGTGAACAAACAGGAAGTACTGCCCTCTCTCCCCAAGCTTTTGCATTCCTGGCTATACCCTATACCCTAAATACTGGCGTCTCTCTCTCTCTCTCTCTCTCTCTCTCTCTCTCTCTCTCTCTCTCTCTCTCTCTCTCTCTCTCTCTCTCTCTCTC
>PVIJ01020591.1:0-20583 GCA_004024925.1 Scalopus aquaticus | reverse complement strand
TTTCTTTGCGGCTACACCAGACGTCCTGTTGCTGGTTGCGGGGTGGGGGTGGGGGGTTGGAGCAGTCCTGGGCGGGGGTGGGGGGAGGGAGGGACCAGAGACCCCTCCTGGGGCCCAGGGTCTGGTTGTGTGCTGCTCTCTGCTCTCCTGTGGTTCTAACTCAACTCAAAGCTTGATAAGGAAAAACAGGCAAACAGGAGAGGCCTGAGGGCAGCGACCAGAGCAGGCCCTCAGGGAGCACATGGAGCTGTGTGTGTTTGGGGGGCGCAGGGGGGCAGTGTGCAGATGACGCCGGCCCCAGTGGCTGAGCAGGAGATGCAGGACAAGGCCCCAAGGCGGCGAGGCCCCCACCCAGCAGCATCCCCGGCCGAGCGCCCATGGTGCGAGTGCATAGCCGGGCTGCCTGCCCAGTGAAGTGAGACCCACTCCAGGACCCGGGCAGAGCAGGTGGCCCTTGGGGAGCAATGGGACAGAAGGAGCCACGAGGTGGTGACGGGGGCCGGGGGGGGGGGGGCACAGGAGTGACGGGAACATGTGCAGGAAAATCCCTTTTCTGGGGGAGCGCGGGAAGGGAGGTTTATTCCACGAAGCTCAACAGCCTGGAGCAGCAAAGACAAGCCGCCCCGCCCAGGCTCCGGCCTGCCCGCTCCTCCCAGCCAAGGACTGATGCCCCCTCAGGTGGGCCAGGGGCCTGGGGGACAGCCCGCAGCTGCCCAGCCGCCCTGCCTGTCCGCCTCTCAGGGACCGTGAGGGCAGGCTGCGCCCTCCACCCTCCAGGGTTTCCAGAGCCCAGCAGAATTAGCGACAGTGCGTCCCTCACCCCTCTGGGCCTCAGAGCCCTCCTCTCCTGGGTAAACGCTGCGCGGGGGCCTGCCTCCGGGTTGGGGGGTAGACTGAGGCAGGACTGATTGGACATCACACCGCTACACACTCAGCTCAGGGCAGAAAGGGCCCTCAAGAAGGGCAGCGTAGGCGGTGTCCACTCTCGCTGTTTTGCTTTGACGGATTCTCGTCAGAAGTCGGGGGTCACAGGCTGTCTGGGGACGTGGCAGGGGTCGTGAGGCAGGCAGCAATGGAGCTGCCTTGTGCTCGCTCTGAGGACATGTTGGCAATGAATCGTGGTGAAAACTCAGAGGACGACCTGCCAGACGAAACGGCGCCTGAATGAGTGAAGGCCACTGGCAGCCGGCAGAACCACGGGGGAGAACCCCTACCTGCCTTGCTGAGATAGCAGCATTCTCAGCACATCAATTCTCCTCTGGGCATTTAGGGCGGGCATTTAGGTTTGGGCTGTTCCGGTGATTCTGCGGTGTGAGACTCAGGCTTCTGCCTGAGACTCCACCTCCTGGTTTCAAGTGGCTGCTTCAGCTCCTGCCATCACATGTACCTTCCAATCAGTACAAAGGGGAGCAGAGGGGATGGTGGATGCCTCCTTGCCCTAAAGCAGCGATCTGGAAGACACGCATATCACTTCTGCTCCGATCTTCCCGCCGCGGTCTGTCCACCACCTGAAGGCCGAGGCCACTTGCCTCCCCCTCGTTGATGGAGAAAGGCTTGTCTTTCCCACCTCCGCTCCCGGGAAGCACTTTGAAGACCAATTAAGTCAAACGATGATTAAATCAACTTTCCTCCTCTTGATGGATTCCATCCATTCCCCCTGAGATTTATTAAGCAGCTTACCTTGTCTGAGAGGATTATTAAAGGACTGAACATGCCAAGCTTTTTAAGGTTGACAAAAATACCTAGATTATTATTAGATTCTGAGATATGCTCTGAGGTGAGGAGGGAGTTTGGAGAGAGCCAGACGCGTGTGCTGATTCCTACGCAGCACAGGCGCTGTGCAGACCGGGCCGGCTCCGTTCTGCCCCTGCCCCGAATGGCCAAGGCCTGAGCGTGGCCGCAGATCCTCTCTGTCCCTGAGCCCTTTCTGGGGGGCGCCGGACACCAGGAAAGCGGGGTGGCGGCCTCCCCCCTGGCAAGTGAGAAGGGGGTCCTCCCCACTCCTCCCTGGTGGGGACAAACGTATCAAAAGTGCTGTCCCGAAGCGGGGCAGCACCGGCCTCGGGAGTGTCTGAGTCGCCGCTGCTCTGCTGTGAAAATTGAGAAAGGTGGGAAAGGGGGAGGGGAGAGGAAGAGACTCGGGGTCCTCGGCCTCCTCACCCCCGGCGCCCACAAGCTCCTCACCAGGCCCAGGGGCTCTGGGCCCCTCCCCCGACAGGGCTCGCGAGTCCTAAGTTGACAACACCGGACTACCCGGGCTGCCCCAGGCCTGGAGGACGCACTAGCACCAGCCCCGCTCGGCTGTCCGAGGGCCCCGGCTGGTTTGGAGAGCCCGGCCCCGCCAGAGCAGCCCGGCAGGACCCTCGGGGCTCTGGGACCGGAGAACATCTGAGGGCGGCTGCCCTGAGCTCGTAGCCTCATCCCCAGCGCATGCCGCAGCCGGCCGGGGCGCCACCAGCCCTCACCCCACCACCTCCTCAGCCCCTGGCAACATCGAGGGCGATTCCCCAAAGCAGAGACCTGAAGCACCAGCTCACTCTGCCAACATCTGGGGACAGAAGGCTGCTTTCGTGGGAGCCCAAACTCCCGGCCTTTGCCAGAACCCCTCGTTTTGGCCGAGGCTAGGGAGAGAGACTGTCGGGGAGACGCGGGGCAGTGAATCCCAACCGGGCTCTTCCGTCCAGGCGGCGCGTCTTCATGGAGGGCCCTGCAGAGGCCAGCGGGCCGGCCACAGTCCTCGGGGCTGCACCACTGCAAGTCTGGCGCAGAAAGCTGACCATGGGCGGGGCCTGGCCTGTGGCCGCCCCCAGGAGACACACGATAGCAGGCAGGCACCTTGCTGCTGCCCCGAGGATCCCCCAGGGCTCACCCTCCCCAGGCTGCCTTCACGGAGCCCCACACCCGAGGAGAGAAACTCAGCTGATGGACTCTGAAAGGCTGCCTGCCGCGATGCCCCATCTGACTGCCAGCACCAACAGGGCAATCGGAGCTACTGCCACTGCGGATGGAGCCAAGGGGCCCTCCTCAGTGTCAGCCCCCACCAGGCCCCGCGGGGGCTGCTCTTACTTGCGTTTAGTGGCTACGAGCAATGGGCTCCAAACATGTGCACCGGAAGAAGCTGCTGCATCCCCACCTGCAGGGACAGAGCACAGGTAGGTGCCTTCCCGAGAGGGAATGTTATGGGAGGCGGCAGGAGTAGTGCTGGTCCTTCTCCCTGCTGCTCCACCCAAGTCTGTTGTGGCAGTTGCACCTCAGAGACCTTTTATGTCACTGTGCACTTCCTGGATTGTGAAATGGACCAATCAGGTGCGAACTAGAAGCTGATTGGTGCTAAATGGTCATATAAATGATGGAATCAGCTTGTCTCGTGGTCTCATTGTTTTTCCTTTTAAAAAAAAAGCTTGTTAACTGAAGAATATGGAGACTGGAGAGACAGGTTCCGGAGCAGGAGAAGTATTTGCTGCGGGTGTTCTGGGGTGAAAAAGGGTCTGCGGCAGCTGGGAAGGACAGGGAGCAGCCCCTGGGAGCCCCGATGCCTGTGCCCGTTCGGAGCTGCAGCCCCGCACCGCCCACAGCTGTTGGCCGAGACCAAGCCCCACGGATTTGCAGGTCACCTGCCAGCCTGAGGAGGGTCCAAGGCTCCACGGCTGCAACTGAGTGGGGGTGACCTCAGAGGTGACCACCGAGCCCAGGGGCTGTGTGGACCTCAAAGTCACAAACATGTACAAAAAATAGGTGCAGAAAAGCTCTAGAACCCGATGAGCAAGGGGCCTCATCCTCCTTACTTCTCCCTGCGAAAAGAGGGGATCGAGAAAGCCACGTGGGCGACTGCTTGGGGGCTCCGCCCCTCCGCAGGTGACGGGGGCTGGCGGCGCAGAGGGGGTGCCCATCCTGTCGCACAGCTCAGCCTCGGCTTCCTCATCTGCCAAGAGGGTGAAGAGCAAACGTGGAGTCAGATCAGCCCCTGGCACAGCTGCGCTGCGATTGCTGCTATTATTGGCCCCTGTTGTCATGAGCATCTAAAGACCCGTCACTTTCCAGTTCCTCTGGACGGGGTCCCCATCCTGCCCGGCGCGGACGAGGGGCGGGGGCCGAGGGGAACAGGAGCAGCCATGGCAGACACAGCCGGCTAGATGAGCGCCTTGGCACCGAGAGCCCCGGCACCCCTCCGCCTCCCCACCGCACCCCGCCCGTTCCCAGCCAGCGGCCTGAGCTAAGAGAGCTCAGGAGGTAACTCTACCCGGCTCTGCTTCCTCAGGGTCTGGCTGGGCTTGGGAGCTGGCTGGAGGCACAGGGGACTCCACAAAGATCTAGCGCCACACCCTCTGCCTCCTGCTGCCTCCCGCCCGGCCCCTGCTCGCCCGGCCCCTGCACGCCTTGCGGGGCTCTGGGACTGGCCGCCTGGGGAGAAAGCGTTCGAGGTCAGGCAGCCTCAGCGCGGGCGTCCAGTCAGACCCAGGCGGAGAGAAGCCTCTCTCCCGGCCCTTGTTCTGGCCGCTTCCACCCCCACATGGGAGGAGACAGGAGTGGGGGTGTTCCCTCGGGGGGCACCTGGTGGCCAGGCCGCTCCAGCCTCTCCAAGGGGCATGCTGGAGCTTTGAGATGCCGCCTCTGACCTGGCAGTCGGCTGGCTCCAGACAGGCCGAGCTCCGGCCTTCCGCCCGGGCCAGGCAGGGGAGTCTGGCGCGGGACGGCTGGGCACAGGAAGGCGCCCAAGACAAGCAGCGGGAGGGCACCACACCCCTTGGGGCCCCGGCTGCGGGGAGACACGGCACCTGAGCCGAGCGCCCCGTCTCGCGGCAGGAAGTGAGGTCGCCACAGGCAGGAAGGGGACGAGACAGGGACCTGTTGACAAGACGTAGCTGCGAGCAGCTGGACGGAGCGTGGCGAGTTCCCACCCGGGACTGTGCCGGCAGAGGGTGTGGGGCACAGGGCTTTGCTGCAGCGGACAGTTCACAGCCGGGGCTACGCCCACCCCAAGGCCCGTCCTCCTCATCACTGCCCGTTGGCCCCCCACTTTGTCCCACTGTCCCCTCCCCCTCTGACAGCCTCCATTTTGTGGTCAGATCTAGCACGTTTTTGGTTTATTTTGTCTGTGCCTTTGCTTTGTCCCTTTCTGCTCCCTGAAGAGCCAGCCATCGAGTGTCTGTCTTTCAGCATCTGCTTCAGCACCAGCCCCCGGTTCCATCCACATTGCTGCAAATGGCAAGAGCTCGCTTTTTCATGGCTGAGTAGTACTCCCCAGGCACGGGCAGACCCCAGGAAGGTCTCCGCTCCGCCCCTCGTGCTGGCACATTTGCAGCCAGTTCTTCGGCTCTTAGCTCAGCACGCGTGTGGTAAATGGATTCATCAGGCTGTTCATGCCACTGGCCTCTGCGGCCATCACCTTGATCATAAGAAGCAGGGAGAGCAGGCCGGGACCTCCAGCCCGGCAGCAGCCCGGCTGGCACACCCCCAGGGCCGAGGGGTCGGTGGGTATCAGCTGTCTGCAGGAGGAATGCCTTGGGGGCTGGAGCCAAAGTGGACACGGGGTAGCCAGGCCGGCCTGAGGGCCAAGGGCGTGTCTCTGCACCCGTCCCCTCTCCAGCGGAGATGTTCTCTCCAACGGAGGTCGTTCTCTGCAAGCGTCAGACCCCAGACCAGAGTGGGGTGGACGTGAGGGCTCACAATCCGTCTACCCTTAGTGGGGCCCTCTCCCGGGACCGATGTGGGAGCAGCCCAGGCGGAAGGCGGAAGAGGGAGTGAAGATGTGATGTTTGCCGGCCCCGGCCCACGGAGGGCAGAGGAGACTCGTGACGGCGAGGCCCCAGCCGGTCAGCACCGAAGAAGGTAACTGGCCCAGGACGCACGTGACAGGACAACACGCGGTCCCTTCGCGTGGCCGGTCTCAGAGTGGCCGCTGCCCCGTCACCATGGCGGGAATCGCACTCCGCAGCCGTCTGCCTGCGGATCCCCCTCTGGCTGCGGATCCCGCGGCCCTCTCCCTGCCAGGCGGCTGGACGGTGTCACCAAAGGGACACCAGTCCTTGTTGACAGCCCCCGGGAGGCCGACCAAGCCTCCCTTCCAGCACTTGAAGCCAAAAGCATGTTAAGGGATAGGAGATCCCGCTGAGATGTGTTCGCCCGTAATAGACAAACCTTTTGTGGCCTTTCCAGGCTTAATTTGCCTCCGTGCCTGGAACATTCACACGATGACACCTTCCCGCCAGCCCCAGCCAAGCCAGCCCTCCCGCCGCTCGGTGCTCACCACCACCACGGCCACCCCACCTCTGCCCCCCGTCTCCCGGAAGCCACGTTGGCCCTCAGCACGCTGTGCTCGTCCGGCAGATGCCCGCGGCTCCTCCCCTCCGTCGTGTGGGGCGTTTCCGTCAAATCCCCCCACCCACCTCGCTTCGCTAGCTCTATCAATCTATAGCCACCCACCCGCCCACCCATGCCCCCACCCGCCCGTCCATTTTTCCATCTGTCGTGTGTAGCGGCAGGAAGACGTGCAGCAAGTTCTCTATGATCCAGGCAGACGGAGAAAGGAGTCCTGGAGTCCTGGAGCCCTCGGGGGCTTTTTGGGCTTTCAATGATCTTTTGCAGAGAGGCGACCAGGTACAGGGCAGGCAGGGGCCGGCAATCTTCACTCTCTGGCTCTCTGGCGTCTCTCGTGGCCTCTCTGCTGCACCCCGCCGCACGGCCGTCTGCTGCCGAGCTCTGTTCTCTGCTGCTGCCGCGTCCTCTGCGAGGCCACCCGTATGTGCTCAGTCCCTGGGCTCCGCTGTGCCCACTCACGCATGCCCACACCCTACTTCAGGTGCCCACCACCAGGCTTTCGTGCAGGACCCCAGGGTCTATCATTGATGCCACTGGTAGGGGGGAAAATCCTGAGCCTTCTCTCATTTACCCTACACCACCCAGCCATCCACCGATCGAGTCATCCATCCATTCATCCATCCAGCCATCCTCCCATCCATCCATCCCTTCTCCCATCTTTCTACCCACCCACCCGCCCCTCCATCCACAGGGCCATCTTTCCATCCTCCTACCCATCCGTCACTCGTGAACATGTATTTTGCATACTCTAGCACGGACTGGAGCGGGTGCCGATGACCTCCTGATTTAAGGGGTGGAACTTGCCCATAAAGAGAGTGACTCAGAAGACATCACCCTAAGTCAGTGAGAGGTTTTCCAATGTAGAAAATATCTGACCTATTAAGAAAAACTCGTGTCCACTCTCTGAGCAGCCTCACACCCAGCCAGGCGCTCTCAACGACGCTCGCCATGACCTCCGTCTACACCCGGAGCGGGCCAGGGACGGCATCTGCCAATGTGGTCAGTCCAGTTCCAGTAACTGGAAGAACTCGGGAAAAATAAGAAGGCCTGAGCTTAATGTATTCTGTTAAGTCAGTCTTTTTTCCTTCCCCTCTGGACTTTTTTCCAACTGGTCTGAATTAGTGAGGTGCAACTGTTTCTATTAAAAGAAACAGGCAACAGAATCTTCAGGGCGTCCCTCCGAACAGCACGCCAGAGGACACAGGCACGCACAGCTCACGCTTCTCCCTCGCACACACCAGCCCTGTCCACACAGCCCGGGCAGGGCGTGCGCGGACGCTCCGCAGGGCGGTTGAGCACGGGGTGGCGGGCGGTGGGGCGGGCAGGGGGCTCGGGCAGGCTGGAGGGGGGTGCAGGGCTGCGCGGGAGCTGTCCCAAGCACAACAGAGAAGGTCTGGCCTGAAGATTCTGGGTTTCCTCTCTGGTTCCTTCAAAGAATAGGTCTCTGGTTCTCTTTGGCTGGGGGGCCAGCCCTGTGGGGTGTGGCCTGGGGCTGCCCCGCCCTCACCATCCCCTTCACAGTGAGTCTATTGTTCAGAAACTGCGGCCAATTTAAGGAGAGAGGTGGAATGTTTACGTAACTGCCTCTGCTGCTTTGGACGAGACTCTTGAAAGGGGGAAAAATGACAGCTGGAAGGGGGCCAGCGCAAACAGGCCTTTCTTCCTCTGGACACAGATGTTGGAAAGGAGGAAGGCGGGAGGAGAGAAGAAAGGCAGGCGGGAGTCCAGCCGGCCAGCACGGCCAGCGCCCTGGCCCCAGGCCGCCTCTCTGGAAGCTGCTGTTGGCGTGAAATAGGTCAGGCCCTCCAGGCTCTGCTGTGGGGTCTGGATCTCATTAGCCTGAGATGGGTGGGGTAGTCCTGGCGCGGGGATCGAGGCCGGGGAGAGGGGACTTCTTTCCTGCCTCCCCAAAGCCAGGCCAGGCAGCTGGAGCAGCCAGCAGGCCCAGACGCACATGGAGACGCTTCATTAGCGGGTCCGGCCGGCAGACTGGAAAAATCAGAGCTGCTGGTGGGGGGCGGGGGGCAGCGGGGCAGAGCTCCCCTCCTCCCAGCCCAAGCGGTGGGAGCTGGAACGAGCCTCAGAGCTCCCCGTCCCCGGACCCCGGCCCCAGAGGAGGAGGCGCGACCTCGGTCTCTCAGATTCCAGGATTCTGCCCTCAGGACCCCACAGCTGAGGGGGCAGTCGATTCCCTCCCTTAGGGGTCCCCAGTTGAGGGAGGAGACCCAATCCCTGCCCTTTGGGGTCCCTAATAGATAAGGCTGGGCCTGCGGCCTCTGGGCTGATGCCCCAGGCAGGAAAGCAGCAGCAGCCGCACCTAGAGTCAGCCTGAAGCGGTTGGGGGACAGTGGGGACGGGGTCCCCCCAGGCTGGGTTCTGGTGGCTGCTGGAGGGGGCAGTTTGGAGCAGCAGGGGCCTCGGCCAGCCCGGACACCCGCCACCGCCTGTGCGCGTGGGGCCTGCGCGCAGCTCTGCCGGGAGCCGGACCCCGAGGTCTTGGCCCCACTGGGCGGGAAGTGCAGCAGAGCCTGGAGAATAAGGGCGGAGACCTGTGGCCGGCTGCCCCCTTGGGAGCCACCCGGTGCTGGGGCTGACCCCAGAGGCCAAGCGGGCTCCCCCGCGCCATGAATCCCTTCACGCCTACGCCCACGCGGAGTCTTGATTCCTGTTGGTTTTGTTTTGCAGAGAAGGACCCTGACCGATTCAGAGCAAAGTCTGGGGGGCATTTGTCAGGCACAGTGAGGACCCCCCCTCCCCCGCCCCTTCCCAGGAGCTGAGACAGGACCACACAGGAAGCGCCCTCCGGGGTCTGCACCAGGCCCCTCCTCCCAGACACCGCCCCCTTCCCCACACCCTGCCGGCGGGGCCTGCCACCCTTGAGGGGACAGCAGCCCCCCATCCATGGGACGGGGCCTGGTGCCGCAGGTGGCGGGCCCCGGAACCTGGGGCTGCCGGGAGCAGTAAGGGAGCCCTTTGCTGGCCCGGCTGAGGCTGGGGCCAGCTCGCGGAGCTCCCCCTTCGATGTCGGGGACTTCACCCCTGCTCCTTGTCCTGGTCCCGCCCGCCCTCAAAGGCTCAGCGCACAGAGGAAGACCTCGGGGCCGTGAGCCATTTCAAGTCCGTTTTTCCAATGAGGGGATTCAGCGCTTGGGTCACAAGCCCAAAGACCCAAAACCCCCAGATTTGAAGAGCCGGAAGCAAGGTCTCTGGGGCCTTTGGACACGGCGGTGCTGGGGCGTCTGCCCGCGGTACCCCACTTTCGCTTCCTGAGCTGCACATTTCTCGGGACAGCAAGCGGCAATGCCGACCCTAGGCGCTGTGGGGCGCTGTGGGGCGTTGGGAGTCAGCACAGCAGACGCTTCCCAGGCCAGAGGTGCGGTACAAGGTGGGGTGCACGGCCCACGCCCTGCTCCCGAACGGCGGGGGCTGGTGCCCATCCGGAAGACAGCCTCCCCCCGGGGGCACGCCCTGCTCTCAGGGCCTCGGGGCCCTGCTGTGTCCCTGTGTCCCTGGGAGCCCTGTGCTCCTCGAAGCCCTGCCCCCCACTCAGGCCCGGATCGCTCCCGTCTTCTACTCCGAGTGGGCGGGAGGAGGGGTGCCAGGGCGAGCCCGGCCTGCTCATCCCAGCGGCCCTCAGCCCTGGAGGCCCAGCTCCCGCCCTGGGGGCCTCAGGCGGGGTGGGCGGCAGACACAGGCCCTGACCAGGCCCGGACGAGCATGTCCAGCACTGCCCGGGGCCTGACCCGGCCGCCGGCGCCGGCACCTGGGGAGGGACCGGGTCAGCGGGGCGGGGAGGGTTCGGGCGTGTGGCTACTCTGCAGCCCACCACGGCCCCCACAAGACTGGGCCTGCCGGCCACGCCCACTCAGCTGCAGGAGGCCAGGGCCGCCGCCCTAACGAGGCCCGGCCGGCCGGCCAGCGCCCTGTCCCCCAGCTGCTGCCCCGTCCTGGCTCTGCTCACCCCAGGGTACCCCCCCAGGGGGGGACCAGCCTCGAGGCCACTCCGAGGTCTTGGTGCCGGGTCTCCCGGAACACCACTAGGAGCTGCTGCGGCCTCCCGGTCACCCCACAGCCTGAGCTAGAAGCCGTAGGGTCCCCAAGACGCAAGGACATGCCCAGACAGAGGGACAGCAAGGGTGTGGCTGCGAGGGGGAGCCCAGCCCTCCCACGCCAGCGATGACGGGGTTCAGGCCTGGCGGGCGCCCCAGACGCGGGCCGGTGTGGCGGCCTCGCGGCGGCTGATGCCAAGAACACCTTGTGCTCACGGGGCGAGCACGGGTGAGGCACGCGGGGGACAGGGGCAGGGGTACCACAGCGCCCTCGGTCTCCGCTGGGGCCGCGTCGAGGGGCGAGTGGGCGTCTGGGGCGCATTGAAATGCTGCTCACGGCTGGTGGCCCCCCTCTGGTCTGATGCTTTTAATGTGGCTCCTGGAAAATGTGAGATCACAGCTGTGGCTCACGCTGTTTCCACGGGACCCGGCTGGCGCGGGAGAGGAAGGCCGGGAGCCGGCGGCGGGGCGCTGGAGGGGGCAGGGCGGGTGCCGCCCCCACCCCGCCCCGCCTCATGGGCCCTGAGGGGTTCAGCGGAGCGGCCAGACCCCAACCCCTTCTCCCGCCGGGAGGGACTGAGCCACCAGCCCGGGCTCCCAGGGGGCATCTCCCGGGCCGGCTCTATCTATGGGGGCCACGTCCCTCCCACGGGAGGGCTGCCCGGGCTGGGCGTGGGGGCAGCGGCGCCGCCTCCCACCAGGGCAGGCTCTGTTACCCGCCAGCCCAAGGGCGCTGCCTCCAGCCGGCCGATGAGGTCTCCCGACAGCTGTGAGGGACCCTCTGGGGCGCCGAGCAACGTCCTGTCCCGGGCTCACTTCCTTGAAAACACGGCCCTGCCGCAGCCCACGGGGCCTCGGTCATGGAGCGGGGCGGCCCAGACGGCTCGGCGGCGCTGGTCAGCCCAGGGCGCGCACGGCCCCTGGCGGAGCGAGGGGGCCTGTGGGCGCCAGGCCGGCTGCGCGGTGGCGAGTGTCGACGGCAGATCAGAAGGGCCTGCGGTGGCCCCGCCATCCAGGCAGAGGCCCCCGAACCCCACTTTGAGAGTAGGCCTAAGCCCCTGCATGTCACCGTCCCGCGGAGGCGGCGGCGTCTCTGTCCCTGGCCTAAGCGAACGGCTGGGGAGGTTCAGGCCCGCAAGTCCGCAGCCGCCGGGCTGTGCTGTCGAGGTCAGGAGGAAGAACTGGGAGTGGAATTTACTGGGGTGCTCTTTCTGGCTGGGGCGCTGAGAGTGAGGAAGAGTGAGGCTGAGAAACCACTCCTGAGTCTGGGGGGGACCGTGGAGGGGACAGGCCGAGGCCGCGCTGTGCCAGCACCGGGGTCTGGGGGGCGCGCTGCCCTGCCCGCGCATGCGCCCGGTGTTCCGCGACCTGCGGGCTCCCGAGCGGCTCATCCGCGCCCCCGCGCCCCACCCAGCCTGCGGGGGCGTCAGCCTCCCCTGCGCCAGGGAAAGGGCTGAGCGCGCCACTGAGGACTTCCGGCCAGGGTGGGCGCAGAACCCCGGTCCGCGGCCCGGCCACGCGAGCCCAGCCTGCAGGAGGGGCTGTCACCTCTTTCCTGCCCTGTCGCGCCTTTCTGATAAAATCCCAAAGCCCCCAATCTGTGATCCTAGTGAAGACGTCATGATAAAAAGGGGTGTTCATTTTCTACATCACGGACCGGGCCTGGGGTACCCCAGGAGGTAGCAAACAATGTGGGCCTTGGGGGTGCCTCTCTGCGAGCTCGGGAAGGGGCGGCCATCTGTCTCGGGGAGAGCGGGAGGGTCAGAGGAGGGGAGCCCCAGAGGAGCCGCCTGCCAAGCTGTGGGCACCGAGGGCGGGGCTGGGTTGGAAATGCTCAAGCTGGTGCTTCGGGACCGGGCCACAGGCTGGGCGGCCGGGCCGGGGCGCTCTGGGAAGGAGCGGGAGGGCAGTGAGGCCACCGCGTGAGGAAGGACGGTCGGAGGCTGGGGGGGCAGAGGGAGGGGGGAACAGGGAGGAGGGGCTGAGACTCCGGGGGAGACTGGACGCCGGAGCCCATCTGCAGCCCGGCAGCTTGAGAGAAGCTGCACTCAGGTCTGGGGGTGCACCTTGGACTCCGAGGCTGCAGCCTGGTGGGGCTCCTCCCCCAGCCCCTCCCCCAGCCCCTCCCCGTCCCCTCTGCAAAAAGGCAGAGACGTTCCCCATTTCTCCATCCTCTTGTTTCTCTAATTTTATGATTGTATGAAAATAAGGTTCCCAAATTGCCTTTAATTAGCTTTAATAAGACAGCCTTTTTGCTAATTAAAATGATTATTAAGAAACCATTTATTGAGAGTGAACACAGTTGTTAGAACCTGGGAGATTTCGGAACTCCTACTAGGAGCAGCTGCCGCCAGCGGCCCCTCGGCGCGGTTCACCTGCCGACCCTGCGCTCGGGGTGACCGCAGGCCGGCCTCGCCCCTCCTGCCCGGGCTCCCGCAGGCCCAGGCTTCTGGGGGGGCTGGAGGGAGGGCTTGCTGGGGGCCCGCGGTGCCCCGCCTTTGGGCTGGGAGAGCCGCCACGACTCCTCCCGCCTCTCTGCAGGGTCTAGGCCAGGACTGGGGGCAAACCCCAGGAGCTTCGTGCCGCAGGGGCCTGGCGGGGCTGTCACCCTCCCTGGGAGCAGAGCCTGAGGGGCTGGGCCACCCTTTGGCTCTCCTTGGCCAGGCGGGGGCGGTGCGGCGCCCCACACCCAGGTGCTGCAGAGTCAGGCCCAGCAGGCCCAGGACTTTGTGGGGAGCTGTCCCAGCCGCTGTCTACTCTCCCCTCAAGTGTCCAGGAACCTGCCTGCCGGGGCCTGGGGGCCCCTTAAGAAGCTTCTCTAAAAAAACCTCTTTATAAGGGAAGTGGAAAGAACTAGGCGCTGAGCCGCCCCGCCCCTCCCCTGTCCTGGGCCGCACCTGGCTGGCCTGGCCCTGGACGCTGAAGCACCATGGGGGCGGGGCAGAGGAGGCTGAGGCCACTGACGTGCCTTGACCTCAGGCAGTTCAGGCTCTACTCGGCCCTGTCCTCCCGCTCCCTGCCCAGGGTCCGGCCGCACCTCCAGGGGCGCACCCCTGCTCAGCGCCACCCCCAGATCAGGCTGCCAAGGAACTCCCCTGAGAGGGTGGGGCTACCACGGGGGGCGGGGCGGGGGGCGCAGCCAGGTGAGACCCCGCCATTGAGCTTCCCTTTTTCTTCAGAGGAATAAACAAAGGGCCTGGGTGGGAAGGAGGGAGGGGCCCCCTCCCCGCACCCCCATAGGCCTCCAACGCCAGGAGCGCCCAAGCCCGGACTGGCCCGCCATAACCACGTCCACGCCGCCCGCCGCTGGGCGCTCCCGCGCACACCCACTTTCTTCTTCCGAGCCCAGGCAGCCCCCACACCCTGTCCTGCCCCTGGGGGGTCTGGAGCCCAGAGGCCCGGGAGGTGTCAGCGAGAGGCTCCTCTGCTGGGGCGCTCCAGAGCCCCCGCCAGGCCTCGTGCTCTGGCTCTTTGTTATGCTAATTCCCTTCCCAGCTGGTGCCAGCTGCCTGCACAATGGGCGCCCCAGCCCTCGCCAGCCCTCACCACTCAGGAGGGGGCAGGGCCGGGTGGGGGGCGGGGCGGCGCGGCCTGAGTCCTGTGCCCTGCGCCCCTGAGTGGCCTGCGCCCCAGCCCCTGCCCGCCCGCCCCTCCCCGGGCCGGCGGGCCGCGCCCCTGGGGCCTGCAGGGCATCCGCTGATTCATTCCAGTCCCGCCGCTGCGCGCTCCAGGTGCCAGGGCTGGATGGAAAGTAAGAGGCTCCGCGCCTGGAGAGCGCCGATGAAAGAGGAGCGGCCGCCCCAGACCACACCGCTAATCCGCAGTAAACCCGCCAACGGGGAGGAAGAGCAGGCCGGCTGCAGATGCGGAGCGCAGCCCCCGGGGATCCCCGAATTAAAACTCGTGCAGGGGGAGCCTTGGCCCGCCACCAAATAGCGCTAATTGGGTTACGGGCCGTGAGCCCCGCTCGCAGGAAAAAGCGACAACAGCTCTGGCGCAGCTGCGAGGGCTGTCCCAGGACGGACGGGCAAGCCAGGGGTCCGCCGCGAGGACGCTGGGCGCAGGCACCGCGCTCCCGCCGCGCTCGCTCCCGCCGGGTCTGGAGGAATGCGCTTCAGACAATAGGTCACGCGCCTGCAGAAACCGGCTCTGAAGGGAAACCCGGAGAAGGAGCCTCGGAGGCTCCAGACAGGCTCCTGGGGAAGGAGGAGCGCAAGGCCTCAGGAAATGCCGCCCGCGGGTGTTAGCGCCCAGGAGATGGGCCTGGCGCCCGTCTGGCCTCCTGGGTCACCGCAGGGGCCTCTTACCTTCCGTCAGCCCTGGCATGGAGGAGGGTCCCCGCCAACCAGAGGGGCTCGCCCCAGGATGGGAGGTCAGCGGTAGGTGGGCCGGGCCAGGCGCTGCTCTAGTGCTGACAGCGGTGACCTGGTCATCACTCTGGAGAAGAGATGGCGCGGCCAGAGCGCAAGCCCAGGCTGTGAGAGGCGGGAGAAAGTGAGGAGTCGGGAAGCGGCGGGTGCCCGGGTGGCGCCTCGCCGGCCTGGGACGGAGGAAGAGCTGGAAGCCAGCCTGCTCCCGCCGGGGCACCCTGGGGCCTCTCGGCCAGGGTCGCTATTCTGGTCCTGTCTGTGCCCGACTACACAGGCGTGGTTTCCAGAAAGAGGCCTGTGTCCCTCCTCCACCCCGCCCCTTGTGCTGAGGGGCTGGATGGGTGCAGAGTCCCACTGGGCCATCCCCGCGGGTTCGAGCCCTCCCCACTGGAGAACAAAACAGCTGCCCCAAGGGGTGACTTTCCAAACGCAGAGCCGAAAGAGGTTTGGTCTTGCCAGCCTGGACCTCCCGGGGCGGCCTCCGGGCTGGAGAGCTCAGGGCGAGGTTCCCGACCCCAGGACACCCACGGCGGGGAGCAGGCCCCACAGAGGTCCCGACCATCTCAGCCCGGCCCTCACACTCCTCGACACGCAGGGCTGGGTTTGTGCTCAGGCAGAGCTTCACGAGGTGACGCCGGCACGTGGGGTCTCAGTGGACCCCCATTTTGAGGCCCGCGGTTGAACGTTGAGATTAAAGGCCGGGTGGAAGGAAGAGCCACCTGCGCCTCCTTTTTTTTTTTTTACATTTATTTATTTCAATTATGTATTTATTTATGCATCCTAGCTGGGGTACAGGCCAGAGGCGTGGGGCGGCGAGAGGGTTCACCAGAGACAGAGCGGGGAGCAGACCAGGCAGATCAGAAACACACTGCTGAGGGGAGCAGCGGGCGAGGCAGGAGAGGTCTGCTGCCCATGTGGGATTCTCCCCAGCCGGGCGTCGAACTCGCATCGCCGCTGCCGACAGCTCCACAGCGCAGCGCTTAACCGCTGCGCCACCAGGGCGGCCCCCGGAAGACCCGCTTTGTAAGCTCAGATCTGGTGAGTGCATGCTCTGTCCTCCCATGTCAGGCCGTGTGCTCAAGGTCAACTCAAGGTCACAGTGATTCAGGAACTCCTCTGGCCTCCAGAGACAGGCACTGCAGAAATAATGTCAGGTGCACACCCCCGTGTTTCATCGGCGCTGTATTTTCTGGCAGGAGAAGTAGGGCTAAGAGGGTCCTCGCGTGATCTGTAGCGCATCCGGAGATGAGTTAGAGGGGTGCGCACACTGCACCTCCCTCCACACGGCACCGCCGGAACCGGCCGCCCGGAACCCACGCGTCTGTTAAGACCTTCACTGCCCAGAGTTTCTTCCTGGTCAGTGCTGCGTGAGCTTGTCTGACTTATGTATTTGGACCTTATTTTAGGCCATCAATAATTTCGCATTAAGAATTTCACTCGTACCGCGTTTTATTATTTGTTTTTGTTTTTTAAATAAGTCCCATAACAAGTACATAGCAACAGAAGGGATCACAGTAATAACGTTTACGGGGCGCTACTGTGCACCTGTCTCTGCCATGGCAGCCCTCCCGTCCCCGCCCAGGCGGACGTACCTGCAGCCTCAGCTAACACGTTCCAACCTGGGTTACCTGTGCAGGCTCTTCGGGTAAACTTTAAATGTCCAGTGCACTCTGAAGTACTTAGGACGCTTTAGGGACACCGAGCGCACTCCCAGCCTCCTGGTCTCCAGGTGGGCCTCCGGCCCTCCTCTTTAACTTCAAGCTCTCTAGAAAAAGCCAGGACGCCGAATAAGGAGGCTCTGGCACAGCCGGTGCCACCTCCAGCGTCACTGCTGATGAGAAGGCTGGGCTCCTGCCGTCCCCCGCACCAGGGGTACGCAGACACCAGGGGAGTCCTCAAGTCACCGCCGATCCTCGGGCCTTCACCCCTGATCACCTCACTGGGAGCACGGCACGCCAGCCCAGTTCACAGGCAAGAAAACAAGCCGTAGGAAGCAAAGGGGCTTGCTAGCCAGGGCCAGGGTGGCGGGGTCTGCCTCTAGCCTCGAGACCCCAAATACCCCACTTGTACCCTCGGCTCCATGCCTGTCCCGGGAACGGCCCAGAGCCACTGGGTCCAAACTGAACCCCAAGCTCAGGACTTGCCGCGTCATGAAGACAGGGTGGTGGGCTGGCCGGAGAGCACAACCTCGAAGGACTTGGGAAGAGTGAGGTCCCCACTGGCTCCCGGAGAGGCAGGTCCGCCCCCTCTCATCCGTCAATCAGAAAGGACACCCTTTAGCCCCAGCAGTGACCGCCTGTGTCCGCAGAGGGCCCCCTTCTTCTCCTCTCACCCCTCGGGCTTTCTCGGGGGCAGCTACTGCTTCCTGCGCGGGCCTCCAAACCGCGTCCTCGATCACCCGTCAGAGCCCAGCCCCCAGCCTCGCCGGCAGCCGGGCCTCTACCCGCACCCCTGCCCTTCCGTGTGCACATGGGAGTTCTGTGTTGGGGAGGGTGTGCGTGCCCGAGTGGGGTGCTGGGAGCCCCAGCACTCCCTGGTGGCCAGGTCCAGGGTCCCTGGTGTCCACATCAAGCTTCCGCCGCCTCAAGGGGCCCCCACAATGTCCGCCGGCCGGGGCAGGCCGACCCTCAGAGGGAGAGAGGGGATGGGATGTCCTTCCTGGAGGTTCACCCTGGCCGGAAGCCAAGCCAGTCTGGGTGCACAGGCCTCGGGGTGTCGTGCCCCAGTTTTGCTGTTTGCCCATCGTCTAGGCCCGAGGTAGGAGCGCGCTCACACCCAACTCCTGCGAGTCTCATGTGCTCAGCGCCTCCCCGCCCCCGCGGGGCGTCCCGCACGATTTGTATCATTGTGAGTCGGGGCACTGTAACGAGCAAGGAGCTGAGCCCACGGGAAGCGCCACCCGACTAACGTGAGCCAGAGGTTCTGAGAGGTCCACGAGGGCCAAAGCAGCTGCTCCCAGGCTACACATAAGCACTTCGCACTTTCAAAATATCCAAACCAGCCCACACCACGGGCGGAGACGCGCCGGAGTCAGCCCTGCCCCAGCTGTGCACCGAGGGAGCCGGACCTGCGAGGCTGCAACACCAGCTGATGCCTCTGCGAACCCCTCGGTCGCTCACCCCCGAGCCTGTCGCAATGCTGAGGAGGTGTGGAAACAGGAAGTTGCAGGCTACTCCCAATGGTGGGGGAGAGATAACGCAAAATAAGGTTAGAGCTAGACCCACACAAGGAAGTGGGGTAGAAGAAATCCACATAGCCATGAGCACAATCCCTGGGTGCCAGCTCCTAAGTTACAAAGCATAGGAAGGAGCTTGATGGCAGTCTGGGGGCTCAATATGGAGGCTGAGCCCACTGTAGAATCTCCAGTCTCTTTTCTAATTCTAGTAGCCAGCAAGCAGACAGCCATCCTCGAGGATGAGCCCCTCCCCACTGAAAGAAGGCCATATCAGCACCGTCTGGGCAACAACCGGGGCAGCCATTTCTCTGCCCACCTGTGCCTATGCAGGTGCTGTGCTTTACCGACTCTGTCCCTCTGCAGGGCAGCGGCCTGCCTGTCTGCCCGTGACCTGCACCATGCAGGCCTCTCTCAGCAAACCTGCCCCTCAGCGGGGCGGCTCTTTCTGCCCGCTTGTGTCTGCACAAGTGTCCTTTCCTTCCTTGCCCTAAACCTGTTCTTTAAGAATAACCGAGTCTCTGTGTGGTGGGGAAACTCGCCGCGTGCCGCCGAAGGGAGCTCTGGGGAGACCTTTCCCAGAGGGGACCCAAGGACCCCGCTCTGCTCTCAAACCCATCGACTCTAAAACGACATCACCAACAGCAGGTTTTATGGACCCCACCAGCTGGTGCGCTGGTAGCTGCGTGCGGGAGTCCCGGGTTCACCACCTGCATCTTTGCAAGCCTTCGCGAGCATGTCTCCATGCGTGCACGGGGCTGGGTTGCCCCTCCTCATGTGGCTGCACCCCCTAATATGGAGATGTAGCCAGGTGAAGGGGGCACCCTAAGGAGACACTATGGCGCCAGGAAAGCAACGTGCAGTCACCCCGAAGATCCCGCAGGCGGTGATCTCAAGCCCCCAGTCAAGCACGCCACCTCAAGGTGAGTCACCGGAAACCTGCCTTTGCAGCTTTTGTCCTGAAGGCCGCCGAGCCCCGCTTCCGGAGAGCCGGGGGAGTGCGTGGGGCCAGGACCCACAGCCACAGGGGGGATGGCCTCCCCGGGGGCCCCCCAAAATGGCCCTCAGGAACGCTTTCTGCTCACAACTGGTTTGTGGGATATAAAAATCCTCCTGGCCTTGAATCAAATCGAACTCGGCTAATGGTCACGTTTCTTTGCCAGCTGTTCTCGGTTGCTCTGCGTCCGAGGGCATCGCCCGGGCCTGCAGTGCGAGCCCCGGGTTGGAGGGCAGGTCGTGCCAGGCGGGGGTTACCGAGGGGATTAACTAGGCTGGAGTTAACTGGTTCACTTTTATCCTAAAAACGAATATGCTCGTTCACTCTTGTCAGCAGCTGTTCGAGGAACGCAGCCGGCCTTCTAAACGCCGATCCGGTAAGAGGGCGTGTCAAAGACACTTTGCATCCACCGCAACTGGCAGCTCACGACTCACTTCCAGACGTCTTCAGTCTTCACCTTCGCCCCTCTCCCACGGCCCCTCCACCCTGACCCTCGCACCCCTGCCAGATGGGGGATTCGGGAGTGGACGCACGATGAGGGTGCCCCTTTGGCAGCCCGTTTTCTCCGCCTCCCCACTTTTGAAGGGAAGGACCCCACGCAGCTGCTGGTTTGACGTCGGGGGAGGTAACCGAGGCGCTTCGGGGGTGGGGCTGTTTTTTTAGGTGACATTCGCTCCTCATTTGGCTTCGCAAAGCCTCGGTCCGCCACTCCAGGCAGTCGGAGAGCAGAGCCCAGCAGAGGAGCACCGCTTAGGGGCAGACAGCGAGGGGGGGCACCGGCTTCCCAGGCCTCAGGGGACACAGCTCGTTTCCGGAAGTCGCCTGGGCCACTGGGGAAATCCAGCCTGAGAGTCCCTGGCAGAAGGACTGGGCGGGTGGGCTGGCCGGGCACGGGGCTGTCCTGCCAACAACGGGGTGGGGGTGGGTCTAGGGATGTGGCTGGGATGGGGGGAGAGTGTTTCTTTTAGTGTGCTGGAAACACCCTAAAAGTTACAGGTGTAGCCCTGCTGGAGGCAAAGGCACCGCCCATCGGGCAGAGGTGCTTGAGAACAGTCCAGGGAGCAGACGCAGGAGCTGCAGCTCAGCTCAGTGCCTCAGAGATGCCCGACTCCAGCACCTGCAACTCAGCCGCACGCACACACGCGCGCACGCGCACACACGCACACACATGCGCATACACATACAGCGCGGCTAATGCTGGGCTTTTAAAGGCAAAGGATAAATCCTTTCTTTCATATTTAAATCTCCAGGATGTATTACATTCATAATGAGAATGCTACATTTGACAAATTAATTAGCTTCCGAGAAGCTTTGCCTTTTATAAAAAAAAAAATTAACCTCTAAGAATAATGAAGCGGAACTGCGTGGAACTGCGTGGAACGCCAGAGTAGCTGCCGCCGCTGCCTCCACACTTTGCGGGGGGCATCTTCTCGACAACTTGACCTTTAGGCGAAGAAGCAGGATCCAGCTCCTGGGGCCTCATGTTATGCTATTTTTGCAGAAACTTTGCAGAAACTAAAACGTTTAGACTGAGGCAGAGTCAACTACCACCAAGCACGTGCTCGGCTTCCACTGCTGCAGCCATGCGGGCCTCAGCCTGGGGCAGGCTCCCGCAGCCTGGTTCCCGGGGGCGCTGTGCAGGGGGCAATGTCCGAGCGACTGTGGGGCGGGGGCGAC
>PVIJ01020590.1:0-20585 GCA_004024925.1 Scalopus aquaticus | reverse complement strand
TTTTGAGTAGTTTTCCTATGGAGTTTTTAGGGTTTTGTATATATATTATCATATCGTCTGCAAATAGAGACAGTTTAATTTCTTCCTTTCCTATTTGGATCCCTTGAATGTCTTTCTCTTGTCTAATTGCTCTGGCTAGGACTTCCAGTATTATATTGAAAAGTAATGGTGAGAGTGGACATCCTTGCCTTGTGCCCGAGAAAGATGTCAGGTTTTCTGTTGGTGTTTTAGTTGTCCCCTTCCCTTCCATTATGCTAATCCTCAGTGTGAAGATCTTCCACAATCTTTGTGGTTTTGTTTAGTCTTCAGAGCCTGCATGTAGTTGCTTTTCCTACTCTCTCCATCATTTACAGCTATTTTTTGTTTGCTAAGGATGGTGTTGTTGAGTGTGTACTACTTCATGTCAGAAGTAGATAAGGCCATGTATTTAAATATTATTTACGTATCCATGATTGCTGAGTTTATATCTTTATCTTGCGTAACTCAACTCTACCTTCAAACCTGACCACTGAGCTCCACACTGACATGAACTCCTTATTTAATATTCCCACTGGCTAACTTTTATTTGACAATAAAAGCAAACAACCAGCGAG
This sequence comes from Scalopus aquaticus, assembly GCA_004024925.1. NCBI lineage: Eukaryota > Metazoa > Chordata > Mammalia > Eulipotyphla > Talpidae > Scalopus > Scalopus aquaticus. The sequence continues at coordinate 19,992 of PVIJ01020590.1, read as the reverse complement.
AGAGAGCGAGAGAGAAAGAAAGCGAGAGAGTTCTATATTATAAAAAAATTAATCTAAGCAAGCAGTTAGCTTGGCTTTTGGTGTTGTGTATTAAACTATACTTCCATTGTTAATGAGTGAGGTACATCATTTCCGGTAATGGTGGGGTGAGGAAAAATCTTTGACTTTTAGAGTCACAATTTTATAATTCTCTAACTTTGTACAGTAGCAATAAAAAAGTTTAGGTGTAATTATTTTGGAACAATGTGTGCTCTATTTTAATCCTGAACTGAGATAACAGAGTCGTTGGGAAGATTATTTCTGTCTTAACTCAGGAGAAGAAAAAAAACACATAAGCCCATTAAAACAATTTAGGGTCTTTGAATGAAAGTAATAAAGAAGTCATACTATTCTAAGACTACTTCTGTGTTATTTCAGGTTAATGTGGAGTGACTTGATGAGAGTAAATGCAAGAAGTTTTCAGTCTGCGGGAAACTAGTTAATTGCAAGGCAACTGAAAAGCAAGAATGAGTTCATTAGCATTGTTTTTCTTTTGATAAGTCACTACCAATGTAACACCTTGATAAGAAAAAATTGAGAGCTATTGTCTATTATATTTTAACAAGTTAAAAGTAAATTGTCTTCCTATTGTTATAGGGCAGGGTGAAGGGCTCCCCACAACCCCCAAACCTTACTGTTCTAAATAGGTTTTGCCATCCACCGCATCAAGATAAAACATATTCTAGTGTGTAAGACCTTTAATGGAAAGGAACTTTAATACAATTAGTATGCAATACAGAAAAGTGGAAGAATAAAGTTTCTAAATCAAGCACCCACAGTAACCAATCTCCTCATGGGTAAATGCCCAGCCAAACAGGGTTGGCCCAAAGCAGGACCACTGAAGCCTGAAAGCCTGCCACAAGTCTAAGGCACCTCCTGATAGGGACCCATAGTTGCCCTATAACAGAATTACTATCTCAAGGAGCTTTTCTTGCAAAACCAGTACACAGATTTTAGGTATTTTTCATATTATTCTGAGAAGTGTCATGTCATTTGATACTATTATTAGTATCAATAGTTTATGAGGTTGTCTATGTTCCATCATTTAGGCCAAGATTATTAAAAAAATTTCAACTTGATGGTAATGTTACCATTGTTTCATTTACATTTTAAAACTAAATAATGAAGTTTAAAATTTTAATTATTTTTTGGGCGGTTTGAATTTCTTCTTTTTATATGTGTCTTGACAATATATCTTGAATTATAAGAACTATGACATTGCTCCCTTTTTATGTCATACATGCTGCAATTTCTCCCTCACATGTTGTATACTTTTAATTTTATGTTGTGTGTTGATATATAGGAAATTTACGAAGTCATATTTCTGAATCCTTTTTAAACATTTCCCCTAATTAGAAAATAAACTTTATAAATAAAATTTCCACCTCCATATCATATAGTTGTTCATATGCTTCATTTTTTCATTTATATCTTCAATACACTGGTGTTTATTTTAATGTCTTGCATAAGATAAGAGCTAAATATTTATCTTTTACTAAATTTACTGTATGGCTAACACAATACCATCTCTTAAATTCTGTCTTCACTAATGTTAAATGCCAACTTTCCATATGCTCTTTCTGAGATTTATTGTAGATCTTTTTTGACTTTCAATTCTGATCTATTAATCTGCCTTATTTTTTCCTGCATTGGCATCACATGGTTGTATTTACTATCACTTTATAAAGTATCTTTTCGTATCTAGTTGAATAAGTTTCATTGCATAAATGTTCTTTTTCCCTGACCCATCTTAATTAATGTATACATTTAATCTCCCAGGAAACATTTAGAATATCTTTTTTTAATAATTTGTTTTATTGAGGTAGCATTTACTTATGATACTGCACTTGATTCAGAGATCTAGGGTCTGAGCTCTTCAGGTAAATGTGAGCAGATGATACCTACCACTAGCACCCGTTGTCCTCCACCATATCTTTTCTAAAATTAAAAAAGCAATTTAAAGCATCCCCCTTTTGAAATGACATCAAATGTATAGATTATTTGGATATACAGATTATATATAGATAATTTATGTCTTTACAGTATTGTATTAGTTTAGTAATTGGTGTGCTCTCTACTTATTCCAGTCCTCTTTTATATTCTTCAGGAAGGTTTTTTTAAATCATTTTTTTATATGGTTCCTGCTATGCTTGCTTCTAGATGATTTATAGTTACTTTTGGTATTAGAAAATCCGCTACTTCCACGTAAATACTGTCTTGTTTACTATGGGTATGAAGGAAAATTATAATTTTTTAATAATATATTTTGTTACTTTTCTGTCTGAGTTATTATGGGTTCATTTTTGAATTTTCCTGGTAGACAATCATAACCTTTTCAGACCAACCCAGTTTTTTTCTACTATGTCTTTGGAGCATTTCCCATTATGCTGTTTCTTTTCTGAGGCCCCTATGGCAGTTCCCAGTGGGAACCTTAAAAAGGCAATCTTGGAGTTGTGTTTAAGACTTTGACTTGACCTGGAACTTTTCAATGTCATTCTGTATGTTTCCAGCTGACAGTTTTGGCTTAGAGCTTAAACATTTTGCAGTCTCCCTTCATTTTTTTCTAGTTTCCTGAGAATCTTCTTGAATTTTTTGGTAAAATTGGGATTTTAATATAAACAGAAATTCATGTACAGTCATGATCAGTGTCACAGACTGGGATTCAGTGGGGGAGGGAAAGTGGAAGAAGTGGCTTTTTCATCTTCATAGTGGCAATGCCTTGAATTCCCTATCACACATTATTTGACTTGGTATTTGGTATCAACTTGGTACTATTTGGTACCTCCCTGTGCTAGAGGAGTCCTTCTAGAAAAAGTTCTGAGTAGGACCAGAAGTCAGCCATATTGCTCAGTATCACAAAGAGCAGAGAACAACTACAAAATGCTTTATGACCTGAGGTGCAAGTAATGCTACATTTTATTTTTTATTTTTCAAAATGAAATCAAACCCATTTTTTTAAATTGGGATTATCTTTCCTCTCTACTAAGTTATGCACAGACCTCATCACTTACATGTCTTGGGAAATGGAGGAAGGCTTTATGTCTATAGTGGTCGCCATCTCTCATTCCTTCCCCGTGCTTCTGCAGCCCCAGCTGACACATGGTCCTTCATGTCCACCAGGCTCTATTTCTATACTTTCTGCGGTGAAGCTCCTAGTCTCCCTCCCTACTGACTGCAGGCCATCACGATGCCATGCAGCTTCCTCCTCTCTATCCCTTGTTTCCTCAGACATACAACATGACTTTCCAGGCTTTGGGAATTCAGCCTTCCTGTTGTTATGCCAGTGGCTATACTGTCTTCCCCTTGGGCAATCTTCCCTAAAGTATCATATTGTTAACAGAAGGAAAAGGGAGAACAACTAATTCTTTTGGTTAATGAGTTCACAACAATGTCCTTCCCCCAAATTAAAGACATAGTATCAGTTTACTTTCTCAATAGATCACTCTGATCCAGATTTTTAAAAAGATTTATTTATTTATGCATACAAGACCTGGGGTATAAGCCAGAGGTATGGTGGGGGGTGAGAGGATTCAACAGAGACAGAGCGTAGAGCATAACAGGCAGGCTGACTGAAATACACTGCTGAGGGGAGCAGCGGGGAGGCAGGAGAGGTCTGCTGTGCCACATGGGAAGCTCCCTGGCCGAGATTGAACTTGTGCTGCAGTGGCTCTGGATAGCTTCATAGTGCTGAGGCTTAACCCCTTGCGCCACCAGGGAGGCCCTGTTCCAGCATTTTTTTAGGGAGAAAAGGTGAACAGTAGATTTTGAATACTCTCAACCACAACCTACCATAATAAATATGCCTCTGTCTATACTGATCAAGAAAATAAGAAGACACATTGCTGGTATTAGTAATGAAGGAGCGGACATCACAATATCATGGTGCATACATTTGCATATGTGCACATGTATGTGTCCACTGGTCAATTATTATAATATGTTTGAAAAGGTCCAAAGACTGTGAAAGAGCGCTATCCTGGAGTTAGAAGTTTTTGCTTTCACTTAAAGCTCTAATAACAATTTTGAGCATATCTCTCGGCTACTCTGGGCCTTGCTTTTACTGTGTATAAAAGAGCAAAACAGCCTATGCTGATAAATCTCGAGGTTCTAAAGGAGTCTCGTACAAAATCACCACCCAAACTATTAAGTTCCATTGACACGTGAGATAGTTGTCTTGTAGTTGTTATTTTTATTAGTGGATTTAGGTGATAGCAATTGGTCAAATGGTTTGGAAATCCTAGCCAGACAGGTTACTTAAGATCAGTATTTTCCCCTTGTCCTTTTAAATCAAAATCTTTCTGAGGGATGAGAGAGGAAGAGAATTAAAGGTTGAAATTTCCAGAAAGGTAGAAATCTCAAGGATGCGTTCTCTCTGATGGGTGTCCAGATGCATACCAAATAAGGACTCTGATTTCTGCATTTTGCATCCACATACTCCTGGGGACAAAGAAGCAGAGATTGTCACTAGCATAGTTGAGCAATCACTTGCAAATGAAAATGCTTTTTCCCATATGGCCAAGGGAGTCACAGTGAGATGAAGGGTGTTAGCACACCATTTTGATGCAGAGTTTATTGCCATAAAGTGGGCTATAGGGCGCAGTGGTGAACTTGTCCAGAGATATGAATGGAGCGCTGCAAAGAAATAGCTGTGTGGTCATGAGGGGCACAAGGTTTTACTATTCCACAGTTTTGTGGTCCAAAGCAATAGCACAAGAGGACACACCACCTAAATAGGAAATATGAATGAGAGCATCTCAGCCCAGACCTCTTGCTTTGACTTCCTCTCCCTCTCTATCTCACTGCTCCCTCAGCCCCCAGCTTTCCAAGGTTATGCACCTTCTGTGTTTCCAACAGCTTATCATCTCTCTCACCACAGGTGGTGGAATCCGGCTAGAGAAGTACAGGTGGCAGAAAAATTCTGGCATCTTCTCTTTTGCTGTTTTACATATGTATGTGCCTATTATGAGCAGCCCCCCTGCCATTTGGGGAGGTCGTTAAGGTGTTTACTTGGAATAGATCTGACAACCCCCTGCCTGCTTCTTGGTTATTATGATGTATCAGCTTTAGTCTGAAGCCGCAAGGACACGTTGCTCCCATCCCCTGAGAAGAGCAGGTGTATTGTCTTATGGGGCTTGTGAGCACATGAGGAGTGCCCTTTGGCAGGGAGGTAGGTGCTGTTCTGTGGCAGGAGGTGGAGAAGTATGTTGCGTCGCTTACAAACTGCATGTGTGAGTACTCCACAGCGGCACAGGTGCAGGGCTGTGGCTGACTCTCATTTGTCTCCCCTTATTCTAGCCCTTTGCCATCCCTGTGCTGACCCACTCACATACAGACAGAGTGGGATACACGTCCGGCATTTTGACGCTTTTCTTTTCATCCTATTGCCTTAGCTCTGGACATTTTTCCTGCAGTTCTGACTGCAGCCTGATTGAGGACCCAATGTCCCCTAGTCTAAACCTCATGTTTCCCCCAGCAGACTTGACTTGGTGGACTCACTGCTCTTGACACTTCTGTGGCTGCAAGGACCCCAACCCCCAACCATGGTCCCCACAAACTCAGGCTAACTGGGTTCGACTGCCCATCCTTGCCTGCCACCTCACTCCATCCTATGCCCTTCGCCATTTCCCACAACGGTGGGGGCTGAGGAGTGTGGCAGAGTTTAATATAATCAATATCCAGTACCTCGCACAATTTTGACTTTAAAGTGCTAGAAAGTAGTGATGTTCTTTAGAAGACTTCAGGATCTGTAATCCAAGCTGCTGTCTTTGACGTCTCAGAGACACCCTTATAACATCACTCTACACCTGCCTCTCTACTCAAAGATTAAATCTATGGACTTGGAGCTAGTGATTTGTAATTATTGCACAATCTGATTTCATTTGCTTACATATTTTCAGGCTTTCAAGAGATTCTGTTCTTTTGAGCCCAATTCAGAGAGTGCTCTAGGTTTGCTGTGGGACAGAGAAGGATGGGTGGGGCACTCCTCACTCTCAGCCTGGTCCTGCCATCTGGCTACAAACCTCTTCCCTGCAGTGGCGTGTGTGAAAGGACTCACTGTGGGTTTCATTTGTGTCAGTCCACTGCTCCCCTCAAATCTCCTAATATCATCTTCCAGCTTTGTTCGTCTAATGAAAGTACATTATTCAATGTGAGATGTTTTATTTGTAGCAAAAATGTAGTTATGCTTGGAGCCACTCTGGAGTTTTTGAAATTTTTTCTGGGGACTTTGAGGACATTTTTAGTTTCCTTCCAGGCAATTAAAGTCCTCTTCTAATAAGCTTGGTCGTTACTTCCCCTCACCTGTTCTGAGATCTTAAACATGGGTGCTTGGAAAATACCGCCCCCATCCGGGGCTTAGTCATATGGCAGTCTCTGAAAGGCTGCTGGGCTGGGGGTAGCACCGCCGTCTTGAGGGACAATGATTCATCCCTATCATTGTACTATGACATATAATTGAAGTGAGTCTTTTGTTTTAAATTACACACAGAGAGAGGGAAAGACAGGATGATAGAAAGGGCCAAAGGGGTGGGATTTGGTAACAGATGTCGAGATGTCATCTTCTTTTGGTCATTCAGGGGAAAACTGATTCTTCCTTAATTGTGTGTTGTTTGTTTTTTCCCACATGAGGCTGCAGGACTTTGCAATGAAAATTATACAGATATGTTATCCTACTATGTGCTTGGCCCTGTGCTAGGTTCTTGATTATGGATGTCATTCAAGAGAGCGTGCTCATAGGCTTTGAAGACAGACATGTTATTTGTGTGGGGTGAGGGATTTTCAAAACCTCAGTTCCTTCACCTGTAATCTTACTGGAAAGGTAGTAAAAGAACCTGGTTTCACACTGGGATGTGGCAGTCCCTCCTAGGCAGTTTTGATCCATGATCCTTCATTCATTCCTCATGACCAGGGTAGGGGGCAGCTCATTTCAGCCTCAAACCTGTCCTCGTCTTGCTCCTTGTAAAGTACACTTCCAGTCACTTTGCTCATGAGCTAAACCTGCTACTTTGCTTTCATACCAAGGATCAGTGATTGTGTTTGGCTGCCCCTCTGTCCTATGCATATTCACGTGTCTGTCTTGTAATACAAAGTTCTGCAGAGGGGTGAAGGCCTGAGGATACATCCACATTTGCATAAGACAGACTGTGTCTGAAGCTCAAGAAGCAGAAAGAGAAGTTTCCTTTGAAGCAATGTTCAAATTCTGCAAACTAAGTTGATGAAGAATATCTACCAGAAACAAATAATGGGTGTATTAGAAGGACAGAGCAAAACCACACATATGTTTGAGGCCCAAGACTGTGATTAGAGAGCTGTAGTACTATAATAATAAGCGCTTGGTCCCACTTGGTATTCCTGGACATGGGTCAATGCCAGTGTGATTCTGGCCAAGCTGCATCACCTCAGCAGCTGCTCACTGAGACCCAGCAGCAAAGGGCAGGCCAATGCTAGAACAGGAGGGCTGCCTGGAGGATGCACCCCAGACCCACTATTTGGAGGGAAGAAACTAAAATGAAGGAGGGATTTCACGTGAGCCCAGAGAGGGACACCAGATCTGTCTATCTTGAGAACACCAGCTTTATTGTCTGACTTCATTCTCATAGAAATGCCTCAGCTGTCTGATTTTTTTTCCCAAAGAGATCTTCAGTCTTTGAGCGATCTGAGCATGAAAAAGTGTTTTCGAATACACTACTATCTCACTTAACGAAATAAGTAGATCCAGCAAACATTTATTAAATACTTCCTAGATGTTCTAGCGCACAAATTTAGCCCAATCCTTACCTTTAGGGAGTTTTTTTTTTTTAAGGGGTAAGAATATATTTTTAAAGAAATAAGGATGATGAAATCATGGAAAAATATGCAGATCTTAGCACGGGATTGGGGATGGGCAGAAAGGAACATCCTGAGATTGAGAGGTGCTTGTGCCTTCCTGTGCTACCGCTGGGTAGAGAGAGGCCTGCAGAGGTACCTGGTTGTTCCTTGGACCCATCCTGCCAGCAGTTGCCAGAGCACACGCTTGTGTCAAGGGCCTTTCATCACAGGCACAGCTGGGCTGTCTGCTCATAGCTCATAGGGCCCAGTGCAACACTTCAACTGTCTTGGCTTATTTTACGTCACTCGGTTTCTTTGATTAAGTCACTGGATGATAAAGAGGAGGGTTCTGTCTTCTATGTCATCTGCTATAGTTTAGTTCCTAGGATATCACACCAGTGAGAGTTCTTTTTTTTTTTATAACCAGAAAAATATGCTTAATATATTATTATTATTATTTTTTATTATTGTTATTTATGTCTTTTACATTTTGTATTCCCCTTGGGTAGCCCACCACCAATTCACCCGTGATCCATCTCCATGGATGGAATTAGAGGGAATCATACTCAGTGAAATAAGCCAGAAAGAAAAAGAAAAATATTGAATGGTTTCACTTATAACAGGACTATAGGGAAAACAAAGAGACACGGGGGGGGGGGAGGATAAGGGCACAAAATGGAATAGAAAAGAATACAGTGAGAGTTCTTAAAGAGATAGCCCTTTGCCAATGGACAAGTAATGTGAAGACAAGAACCCTAGGTCTAACCCAAATTTGGCATATGTGTGGAATGAATGAATGAGCAGAATAGTAAATGTTTCAACCCTGACTCTGGAGAAGTAACACTACTGTTCTGTGCAGCTGAATCTTATCCCAAGCAGCTCAGCAAGATATTGGGCCAGAGTCCCTAGAAAAATGAGTCAGTAGTAAGAATTATAACCATCAGAGCAAGAAATGCAGTTGACCTTTTGCAGCAAACAGATGTAAAAGGGAACTGGATTTTGGAAACCAACCTGGCAAGCTTGCTTTGAGAGTCAGCTGGTGGAAATTGATCCCAGTGTAGGTTGAAAGTGTAGGAAATTGGGGATTAATGTGCTGCAGTGAATTTTCACCAAGGACTCCACTCTTGTGACTGCAGGAGGTGGACTATTAACAGGGTGGGAACAAAACCTGCTCTTCTTGAAAGGTGAAACCTTTAGGGGCACATATTTACCTTCAGGTCAGGTGTGCACTTTTAACTTTGTTGTTGAAGTGATTGTTTATTTTTATTTCAAGAGACAGGTAGGGGACCTCCCTAAGTCTCAGCACTATCATTCTATTACCACTATGACCTGAGTTCGATCCCTGGCCAAGGAGCTAACCCACACATGGTGCAGTAGACCTCTCTTGCTTCCCCTCAGCAGTGTCTTTTAGTAGATCTATCTGTTCTGCTCCCCACTTTTGTCTGGTGAATCCTTTTACCACCCCCATCTCTGGCCTGCACCCTAGTTTTTCTATGCATTAAAAAATAAATAAATCTTTTTTTAAAAAAGGAAAGAGACATCTAGATGACTGTCTTGACCTGGTTTGACTAAGTCTGTTCTGCTTTTCAAACTGAAAGTGTCACATCCCAGGCGCCCTTTCCATCCCAGGCAAATGGGACCAGTTGGTTTCCTGCAGGCAGATGTGAAAGCTACACTTTGAAGTTGGACACTTGTACTGACTAGCTGGATGACTCTGGGCAAGTATCTCGATCTCCCTAAACTTCCTTTTTGAGAAAAATGGTGAAAATAATGCCAACTTCCCAGAATGTTCGATAGATTCAGCAAGACAATACTTTAAAACACCCACTCAGTGTGGTATGCCACATACACAGTAGGTGTGCAGTAAATGTCCCTTTATAAATATGTTGTTTTTATGTCATCTTGGTCTTTCCACTTTAGCATTTAAAAAAGCAAACCCTCAGAGGAAGTATGTGGGAGACGTATCCTCTGCAACCGCTTTGGCACTTTCTGCTTTAACCTCCTGGAGACTGTCTCCTTGGCCGTGCACTGTAATTCGGAGGGGAGTTCCAGATTCACTCTTGACTGTGTCCAGAGTGGACGACTCCACACGTGCCTGTCAGCCTAGTCAAACCGGAAATGTCTGTGTTCTTTGCTGGGGGAGAGGACATAGCCCTGGCTTCCACTCTTGGTGTTAGATTGGGGTTAGTGGAAGTCAGTGTCAGCCTAGAGCTCACAGTTTCAGAAAAAACATTTGAGAGCACTATAGTCTAGAGGCCAGCAGCGGTGCATCCCAGTTCTGACGCAATGACCAGCAGAGCTTCAGAAGACCATACAGCCTTGAAGCATGAAGGTAAGGAGAAAGACAAAAGTCTTTCCAAAGCTTTCTTTCCCAAACGCAAATGAAAAACAAGCATTTTTAAAGGAGTTCCTTCCTCTTTTTTTCACAAGACCACCTTTCTCTCATGGAAAGAAAGGAAACACCTTTAGAAATTTGGAAGTGTCATTATTTCTTCAGGTTGGTTTTGAGACCTCTAAGAATAAGATAGCTGACTTTCAAGGTTTGCAGTCTTAGCATGTAAGGATGAACCTGAACAGATAGCAGTTTCACTCCTTGGGCCAAAAATCTTCAGTCATCCTTAACTCCTCTCTTCTTTCACATATGCAAAATGTACTTCTTTCAATCTCGACTGCCAGAACCCTTGCCAAGACAAAATACCTGGAGGTGGCCTCCCACCCGGCCTCCTTCATTCTGCCCTTATCCTTGCATTAATAGCCTCGTGCCATGAACCCAAGTAGCTTTGTAAGATGGAACTGAGAGTGTACCTGTGCCCTGTAAGTCTGGCCATGAGTTCCCATTTCATTCTTGGTAACAGCCACAGATTTTGCAATGGCAGGTGCACAGGCTTTCTCTGGTCCCTCGTTACCTGTCCAACCTCACCTCCTTGACTCTCTCTCTGTTCTGACTCTAGCCACACTATCTACTTGCTCTCTGAGACCCCAGGTTTGCCTCTGACCTAAGGCTTTTGTTTTGGGACTTCGCTATTAGGGCCCTTCTCTGACTACTCCCTTGCTTGGTATACCCTTCTGCGTAGCCCTGACCCCCTCAGGGCTTTGCTCAAATCTTGCCTCTGGAGAGGCCAACACTGACCACCCTGGTCTGTGCTGTGACCCGCCCTCCCCACTCCCAACATCTCCCCAGTCTCCTACTCTCCTTGTCCTGTTTCCCACCATTCTTGCCACTAACAAAGCATATATTTTATTTACTACGTTTATGTCTTTGCTTTAGTCACAGAGAAGATCATACCAAATGTCCATCAAGGTGCAGCATGAAGAGTACAGGCAGATTTGTGTTCAAATCCCACCTCTACCATTTCTTCCCTGATTTGTATTAAATGAACTTCTCAGAGGTTCAGTTTCTCATCAACAAAATAGTAATAATTAATTCCCTTGGCAAGAGTTCATCAAGCACCGACACTGTGGAAGGGATTGGGCATGGGAGTGAGTGTGATACATATAGCCCCTTTGTTACATGGTTGTAAAGAGGCTTGAGAGTCAGAATATATCTTGAATTTGAATATACCTTTTATTAATTATTTCCCTTATGTAACTCATAGCATTTTCTTTTAGTACTAAGAAGAGTAAAGTAGACACACGCGCACACACACACACACACACACACACATCCTGGAGTGATAAAAACAATTTCAAGAAAGGGAGTTGGATGAGCTTGGGGAGGGCCCAAAGCCTCCTGAAAATAATACAAATTGTAATACACACATTTTGTCTAAATAGGTAGAGACAAAGAACTCAACTTTTGTCAGATTCTCCCAAGATGCCCTTGATCCAGAAGAGTTTAAAACCCTTCCAAAACCCCTTGGGTCTATTATTCCATGAGACTCTAAATGTAGATTTGTAATGGGAGCTCTGAAAAGATGAGGAATGCCAAGGCAGAAAGTGGCTTTAGTCTGGTATGGGTGCTGACTCCCAGCTTCTTGGGTGCTGAGGAAAGCCTGTGTATGTCAAGGTCATCGCCTTCTGAATGCCTGGTCCTACTGGAATCTAGAGACCCGCTCCCACACAGGTGAAGCCACTCCTGAGATGGCTGAGATGACAGTGCAAGAAATGTAAGCACAGGTGTCTTGAATGCTCTATGAATCTAGTTTGGCAGGCAGCCAAATGACAGGCTTCAGTTCAAATCCAGTTTTACCACTTTTATATGACCTTGGGTGAGTTAAGTTTCCAGGTGAGGATTTTGTGGAGTCATGCTGGCGAGGAGGGCATCATGCACATACACACATACATACATACAATAAATAGTAGCTATTATTATCCCTGTGCTATTACCATTACTTCTCATGTTGGCGGCGATATTTATGTTTGAGGAAAGGACAGTTTGGATATGTCCTCTGCTATGATTCAGGGTAAAACCTGCCCTTTCAGTGACAGTGATGGCTCTATCCACACGTGGCCTTTTAGATCTATATTTTGACGACTGCTCAGTTGCCCAGATAGCTGAAAACAATGTCAACTCTGGGTCCTGATGCATTATTGATGTTGGCCCTGTTCTTCCAGCTGCATTGCATGGTCCTTGTCTGCCGAGAACAGAAAAGGTATTCTCTCTGTGTTGTGTCCCTTGGAGGCAGGCCAGAGTGGAATCCTGCTCCAAAATGTTACTTCCCTTCAAAGGTGAAAAGCATGAGTCACATCTGGTCGTCCCTGTGGGTTATTTCCGTGCAGCTTCTCCTCCGAGCTGCTTCTCCCCTGCACCATTTCACGGATGATTAAAGACAGGCAAGTGCGCTCTGCTCTGCTCTGCTCAGCTCCAGTGAGGTCAGAGCCTGTGGTGCAAAGAGGGATTTTCCTTTGCTTTGCAAACACTGGACTACGTCACGGAGCCTCAGGGGCGCTATCAATTGTTGCCATGAAAGCACCAACTGACGGGATATTGATTTGGCACTATGGTTAGCGGCAGCTGGGACAAATGGGGCTCTGGCCCTGGCGGGTGAGCCTGTGGATGAGAAAAGTGTGGCCCAAGTGCTGGCAAATACCAGGCTAGATGGGCTCAGCCAGTGGCACAAAATGATGCAGTGTAAGGCTGCCGCCAGGAGGCCCAGAATAATGAGTTGTGCATACTTCTGAGAGCAAACTCTGATAAATAGTCAAATTTAAACACCTGTTTAATGTGTTAAAAATGAAAGAGAAAGAAAAGTCCAATCATTACATTTTCAGAAGTCTTTTTGCCTTGAAATATTCTACAGCTTATTTAGAGTGGTTTTCTTTCCTTCTCTTTCCCCTTGTATGTTTTATGTGATGCTGTGTTTGTTAGTTGTAGTTTCCAGGGCTAAATAGTAACCGTGGGAAGTAGGCTGTCACTCAACTTCTAATCCAATTTATAATGAAACTGAATGATGTAAGTCTCCCTGCCAATATTCTGATATAAACACATTTTCATTTGATGAGATTGTTGTTTCTAAAAGCCAGTTATCAAATGAAGCTCCTGAGGTCACCGGTAGTAAATGACCAGCTCTCGGTCAGTCAATACGAAGCAAGTTTGCCTTCGCTATGGGAGGTGGAGGGTTTTTGAAAAGATGATGCATTAAAATTTCCTCTGCCCAGCTGGTTAGAGACAGATAAATTCTGCAGCAAATGAATAGGAAATGTGATCACAAGTCCCAGCCAGTAGTAGCATCTTTAGGAATTGTTTGGAATTCATCTGGCAGAAATGCTTGATTTCTGATAGAGTCATATATCAGGAAGATTGGAAATTGTTGCTCTGAGAGTTAAAATTGGAACCACTATGGCAAATAATACTGATTTCTACACTGAATTCAGAGGCTGCTTCTGCTGTGTTGTATGGATAGGTGAGGGGGGACTGATTTTCACAAATGATTTTGGGGTCTTGGTGGAGGGAGGGAAGAAGTAAATGAAATCTTTCTTATTTAGAGACTAATAGATTCAAAGGCCATTTGGTTTGCCCGTGGTGAAAGCAGAATGACTTCTAACAGATCTTAATTGACTTGATTGGAGCTATTTTCAAGGACTCAGCACTCTTTCCTTTTAATGCTTTGGTTGTAATTCTCAAGCGCTTCCCTAAATCCCATTGAGGAAAATAATTTTCATTTCTTCACTTACATTCATTTCAGGCAGTGGGGAAGCCATGTAACTATACATGTCCGAGTGTACCAGGTTCCGAGCTGGTATTGGCAGCACAATAAATCCTTTTAGAACCTCTGACTAAAGTTTCCTTTGCATACTAATTAATTTTAAAGTGTATCCATAGATTTCCATTCCTCTCCATAAAGCAAATCCTTTTCCCTGCTTTTAGGAGTCTGTTTATGTCTTAGAAGTAGAAATAGAAGCCCTCCTCACCTTCTGATGGGCCTGTCAGTCTGTATATCTGGAGTATGGACCAAATCAAAGTGCCTGCAGGGTCTTTTTTATTAGCACAATACGAATGCATTTGTCAAAAGCTTGTGGGTGGAAGGCATTCATGGAGATGCTATTCTTTTATTTTTCTGAATCTTAAAAAATCCTTTCAGTGCTGAGAATCACAGGGACTAGAATGGGCCATTTAGATGTCCCTGAAGACAAAATTGAAGATATTGTCAGGAATAGTTAATATCCCTCATTCCCCTTGTGTGCTGAATCACACAAAATCTTATTTCACTTATCCAGAGGTACAACTGCTAAGAAGTCGAAAGTTAACCCTTTATGTACCAAAATATAACCTGACAGTGCCTTAGTGCTGTTCCCTGAATAACTCCACCTTATCATCTGGTCTAGTTGAAGATGCCTTTCTTTGCATTTCTTAGGTTTGCTCCTTGATTATAGTTTATGTGGCAGAAATCACCTTGGACCATAAATGAAATGAATTTCACACTCCTTCTCGAAGAAGCCCAGTTGATTATTGGTCATTTGATCTATTATACACTTTGGGGCCAGTGATGCATAAGACTTTTGTGATCTCCGCCCTCCAGAAGACTGGGAAATTAGTTCAGTATTGTCACTGTGGATTTGGGTGCTGGAGCTTGCAGGTCTGAAGTCTTTACTGAGTTCAGGTGTCTTCTTGAGATCATTTAGCATCGATCTCTGATGAAGTCACAGGATATTCTTGCTCATAACAAATAGAGTGATCCTTTACCTACATTTATTGAAATCTTTAAATGATATCTCATTGCACTTCAAATGAAAGCTGTCCCCTAAATCTTCCCTCAAGACTCTGTGATGGCCCCACCCTGTCTCCTCCACTTCTTCTCAGACCACTCTTTCCTATGTCACACACGCCGGTCACAACTTATCCCCTTCCAGTTCCTTTCTGCTTCAGAATCTTTGCACATGCTCTTCCCTCTTGTCAAAATGCTATTCTCCTACTTGTTACCTGGATGACTCCTTTCACTCATTCAGGTCTGGGCTCAGGTGTCACCTGATCATTGAGGCCACTCCCCTTTAATCCACCTAGGTGGATTAAAGATGGCAGTAAAATCTGTGGCACTCTCCCCACCCCTACTCCCCTTACCTTAGGAGATGGAGTTTATTTCTCCCTATGCTAACCCTGTGATTGTTTTAACCAACCACATGCAGCAGAAGTGATGCTTTGGCAGTTGTGGGCCTAGTATTTAAGAGAATGGGCAATTTCTACTTCTGCCATATTGGAACACTTGCTGTTGCCATTTTGCTGCCACCCAAAGACGTCTAAGCTTGCTACATGGAAAGACTATGTGGAGAGACCCTGAGCCCAGAGAGAAGTTCCAGGCTTTCATCTGTCCCTGCCAAGACCCCAGACATGTCAGTGAAACCATATTGGATATCTATCCCCAGTTGCCATCTGACTGCAGCTGCATAGGCAGTCCCTAACAAGACCAGAAGAACTGTCTGGTTGACCTGCAGAATCATGGGAAATAAAGCATGATTGCTGTTCTGAGCCACTAAATTTCAGAGGGTGGTTTGTTACAAGGCTAGAGTTGACAGAAATGCCAACCTATTTATAAATCCCACCCACATTGTTTTCTGTACTGGCTTCTGTTTATTTTCTTTTCAGCACTTCTCACAATTTACAATGATGTATTTGTTGTTTTATAATTTGTTTAGTATCTGTTTCCTCAATTAGACTGATGCTCCATGATGCAGGCACTGAATTTTTTTATTGACTACTGCATACTATCTATCACAGAGTGGCTGGTACATAGGAAACACTCAGCAAATGTTTGTTGAATGAATGCATTTGAAAGTGTCCATTTGTTTGTTTGTGAGATTGTTCCTCCTCCCCCATAGAGAGACAAAAATCTAGCAGTCTTCCCTGATGGCAGTTCAAAAATTTTTTGAAAAACATTTTTTATACTTCTTTATAAAGCATACTTGTTAAAGCACAATTCTACTTTTCATTTACTACCCAGTTTCTACCTTTGCCTTCTTGTAATTGTTCTCTGCTGACATAAGCATAGAAAGACTAGGCTTTCATATGGTAGTCCCACGCCATCTCAGGCTGCGTGTCCCACCTTTGCCTCTGCCCCTATCTTGCTTTCCTTACCCCCATCATATCAGGCTCCTTGTTATTCCTCTTCTTTACCTGTGTCCTGCAGGAAGCCATTGTCAATGGCCTATGCTTTTAGTGGGTAGTCTTTCTTTTTAATCTATAAACAAATCATTGAACCAAATCCTTGGATGGGAGCAGGAGAGGTTCTTCCTTGAGAACCAGGAAGAAAGTTCAGAGATAATGGAGTACTGGACTGGAAGTCTAGGGACATGGCTCTGGTTCCAACTCTGCCACCATCAAATGCCAATTTTTTTTTTTAGGATTTATTTATTTATACATACAAGCTGGGGTACAGGCCAGACGCATGGGACGGCGAGAGGGTTCACCAGAGACAGAGTGGGGAGCAGAACAGGCAGATCAGAAATACACTGCTGAGGGGAGCAGCGGGCGAGGCACTAGAGGTCTGCTGCACCATGAGGGATTCTCCCTGGCTGGGCATCGAACTCTCATCTCATGCTGCTGACAGCTCCACAGCGCAGCGCTCAACCGCTGCGCCACCGGGGAGGCCCCGAATGCCAATTTTTGTGTACACTTACCTAACCTTCTTGGGCTGCTCCTTCCTATCGGTATTATTAGGAGCTTGAGTACAGGGATCACTAAGGTCCCTTTTAGCACTGAGGTTTTCCACATTGGAATTTGCTTTACAGTGATAGGAAGAACAACCCGCTGATTAATGTGCATTTGAGTCAGAATTTGGCTGACTGTAGCATCAGCAGTTTGACATGAACAAAAATTTCAATTTCATTAGTACAGCCAAGTTAATTTTGCTGGGCTGGCAGTGTGGTCTGAGAGCAGAGTGGCCACTGGGGCCAGGAGAGAGGCAGGCTTGCTGTTGTGCTGCTCGGCCAACTAGCTGGAGGCTGGATGAGGTGAGCGAAGCCAGCAGACCTCAAGGCCCTCATCTACTCCATTTCTGAGCTGGGGATAGAAATATGTGTTTCACTTACTTCAAGATTGTTTTGAAGGGCTATTGTGTATAATATGGTGATGCTTTGATAGATTATGATCAATAAGTCATTGAAACAAAATTATTGACATATTTATTTGTCAAAATATATAAAGGCTTCTTGTATTTACATTGGATGCTCTGCCTGCTCCAGGTTTCTGTGCTGTTTTATAGCTTCTTTTCCTTCATCTCCTGTTGGATAGCTGAACTGGGAGAGGAACTACTATCAGAACCTCTAATGTTTAAGGCACTGGTCAGAATTTTTTTTTAAACTTCTTACAATTATTTTCTAAGAGAAGGAATTCTGTTAGGATTCTTATAGTTGCCAGTGATGAAAATCCGATTTAAGATAATTTGAGTAAGAAAAATGGGGGTGAATATTTATTCAGGTCATCTGTTCAGGTCTTTCAAGTTCATGGGTAACTTTGACTTCAGGCATAGCAGGATCAAGGGGCTTAACAGAGCCTTTCACATTCTTCTCGTTGTCTTTCTACTTCTGTTTCTCTCTTTGCTGATGTCATATTTTTCTGGTATATTCTCACTATATGGCAGAAAGATAACTCAGGGCCAAGAGAGCTTCAAGCCTTAGAGATTTTTATCTCAATGAGGAGAGAAATAGGCCTTTCTCTTTTCCAGTAACCACATCAAATGTCCCCTGAGGAAACTGGGATTATATCTGCTTTAGCTATGTGACATCCTCTGAGTAATGACATTGTTCAGAGATACAGGGTGGTAGCTTTGATTGGCCAACCTAGGTTCTGCCAGGCACCAGATTCCAGATTTTTTCTTGGTTAGACCAGGTAGGGCAGACTGAGAGCTTTAAATCAAGGTGTGTGAGAACTGGAAGGCATCCAGAGGTCACTGAGCTCAACCTAGCCATGGCTTGAGAAGAGAAATGTCTTGTCCTAGGTCACATGTAGTTCAGTGCTAC
This sequence comes from Scalopus aquaticus, assembly GCA_004024925.1. NCBI lineage: Eukaryota > Metazoa > Chordata > Mammalia > Eulipotyphla > Talpidae > Scalopus > Scalopus aquaticus. Next base: position 1,755 of record PVIJ01020590.1, on the reverse strand, counting down.
TCTAAGTACTTTTCTGTGCTACTTCCATCGGCAGGATCACATGAGTTTCTCCTGTCAGAGCAACAAAAAATCCAACCAGAGAGAGGGATAACAGCTGGGCGGCATGCAGGTTACATCTGCCTGCCCCTGAGCTGTCACTCTATCTTGTCTCTGCTCCCCCTTTTTCTCCTTCCCTCTGAGAATAATTGGAATATCCAGAGATCCCATTTCACATGGGGTTGAGAATGGGAGGTTCTCTGGTCATTTCACTGCCTCTCCTGTACCTCTTTTTTTTAGTGGACCTGGTTCCTAGGACAGAGCCTGCCCCAAATCATAAACCAAACTGGCAATGTCAAAGGGAAAAGCAATGTGACTGTCATCAAAGAGGCCTCTTTACTGGGAAGGGAAGCCAGTGCGAGGGAGGGAAGAGCCTCTGCTGACAGTGTGTAATGGGGGCTGGCTCACATCTGTTGTGGGTGGGAAGGAGGGGCTGCTGTGATGGTGGTGCTACTTCCGATGTTCTAAATGCTTCTCCAGAATTTCCTCCTCAACAGACTCTCTTCGTGATGCCACTGCCAAGTTATGAAAAATGTATCTAGGACACTGGCTTGTTCTGTGGAGGTCAAAACAAGCAGTCAGGGTCTCATAGCTGGAAGCTGGGTGCTCACGGGGCATGATGCTGTCCTTTTACGAATCCATCTCTTTGGATCCAACTCTTCCTTCTTTGTAAGCTGAGGAGCTTATTTGCATCTGGTAGCTGGATTCCTCTCAGGGAGCCCCGGTTATCATTTGCACCTGTCATAGTTGCTGTACACTTACGTGTCAGGCTTCCAGAGAGTGACCTCAGTCTGTGCTGTACATTCAGGGCAGCATGTACCCCCACATGTCCATGACCATGCCCCCCTCTGCTTAGAAGCATTTCACCCATGGCTCCCTGTCATCTGCAGTAGAGGGCCAAGTTTCTTTCATGATGATAAAGATCTGATTGATCCTTCCAGCATTTTCTCCTGCTTTTCTTAGTCATACACTTATTTTTGCACATCACTGGACAGGCCAGCCCATCTCATGCTTCTGTGTCTCATTCAGTGCCCTCTTGGAAACTCTTGCCACAGCTCACCTCCATGTAAGCAATTTCTTGTTTTTGTTTTTTTTTTTTTAAAAGATTTATTTATTTATGCCTACAAGAACTGCGGCATAGGCCAGAGGTGTGGAGAGGGGGCTGTGTGTGAGAGGATTCACCAGAGACAGAGTGGGAACAGAACAGGCAGATTGACTGAGATGCACTGTTGAGGGGAGCAGCAGGCGAGGCAGGAGAGGTCTGCTGCACCATGTGGGACGCTCCCTGGCCGGGGATTGAACTCCTGCTGCAGTGGCTACTGATAGTGCTGAGACTTAACCCGTTGCACCACCAGGGAGGCCATGTAAGCAATTTCTTAGCCACCTTAAGTATCTTGTTCAAAGGGCAGCTCTGCTCTGTAGCCTTCTAATCCCCGCCAGCACTAGTGACCTTTCATTTGTGTTCTTGAAGCCTTTTTATGTGTCTGCAGGGAAGTATAACAAAAGGAGAAAGAACACAGCTTTGCACCCTGCGCTGGGTTTAAAACTTGGCTCTGCCACTAACTCTGTAAAAGTGATCTGACCTTTTGGGACTTTTTCTTTCTTTCTTTGTAAATGGGAATAAAGAACTATTCTCAAGTATTTTAGAATGGAAGGAAATAACCTGCAAAGTTCTTAGGGTAATGCTTGGCACATGTATTTCTTTTTTTTTTTTTTAAT
>PVIJ01020589.1:0-20586 GCA_004024925.1 Scalopus aquaticus | reverse complement strand
TAACCAAAACTAACAGACATCCTACCAACTGGGAAAAGATCTTTGCACACAATACATCTGATAAAGGACTGATAACAAAAATTTACAAAGAACTCACACAACTCAACAAAAAAAAAGCCAATAACCCAATCAAAAAATGGGCAGAAGAGCTCAAAAGGCACTTCTCCAAAGAAGAAAAGCAAATGGCCAACAGATACATTTCTTTTTTATTGATTGAGATCAAAGGGCCTCCCTGGTGGCCTAGGGGTTAAGTTGCAGCTCTATAACTGCAACAGCCCACCGTGCTGACCTGAGATCAATCCCCAGCCAGGAAGCTACCCGCATGGTGCAGCAGACCTCTCCTGTCTCACCTGCTGCTCCCCTTAGCAGTGTATTTCAATAAATCTGCCTGTTCTGCTCCCCACTCTGTCTTTGGTGAATTCTCTCACCCCTTGCACTTCTGGCCTACACCCCAGTTCTTCTGCGCAAAAATAAATAAATACAATCTTTACTGACTTTGATGGAAGAGCTACTTTCAACATTTCTTGAAGGAGAAATAGAATATTATCAAACTCTGCCTGCGTTGCTTGCCTGAGAGAGTCTTTATTTCTCCCTCATATCTGAAAGAAAGTTTTGCAGGATATAGTATTCTTAGTCAGCAGTGTCTATCTTTGAGTATTGTGAATAGGCCATCCCATTTTCTCCTTGCCTGTAGTTTCAGCTAACATATTTGGTTATCGTCTTTAGCCATCACCAGTATTCCTTCTTTGTCTTGAAACCTTGATAGTTCTCTACTATGTGCCTTACTGTGGGTCTTTTTGCACCAGGCGTTCTGTTGCTGCGCGGATTTGCATATTCTTTCCCAAATTTGAGGGTTTTTTGGATGAACTCTTTGTTCCCTTTCATGCTCTCCTTTCCCCCACCTTAGGGATACTCATAATCCTTATGTTGCCTTTCCTAATGGAATTTGATAATTTTCACAGCACTTTTTCATTTTTTCGATATCTTATTTCTGTATTGTGGGGTAGGCGGGAGCACTCTTAGGCTTTCCTGCCCTCCCCTTGGGAGGCCTACGCATTGCACCACGTGGCTCAGCGTAGCATAGTGTGTGTGTGGGGCGCATGGCATAGAAAGCTGTTAGTCGTAGTGTAGTAGGGTAGTAGAGTAGCTGTTGGCGGGCTGTGCTGTGACAGTATGTGGAGCATACACGATGAAAGAAACATTATGCAAATGACTAACAGAGCAGGTCTGCTTGGACTGATGCTGATCCTGCTTGGTCTAGGGTGGTTGCATGCCATCGAGCTTCTACCTGAATCCTTTTTATATGACTGTCTTCGAGTTCACTGATTAGTTCTACTTGCTCTATCTTCTTTATATGCTAAATCTCTGTTATTTCTTATGTCTGTTCTTTCATTTTATGAGTGCTTTGATTTTTCTGATTGTTGTTGTATCTCTGGTTCACTTTTCTGAGGTTTTTCTTTTTTTAAAGATTTATTTATTTACGCATACAAGCTAGGGTACAGGCCAGAGGCGTGGAGTGGCGAGAGGGTTCACCAGAGACGGAGCGGGTAGCAGAACAGGCAGATCAGAAATACACTGCTGAGGGGAGCAGCGGGCGAGGCAGGAGAGGTCTGCCGCGCCATGTGGGATTCTCCCCGGCTGGGCTTCGAACTCGCATCATGCTGATGCGCGCTGCTGACAGCTCCACAGCGCAGCGGAGTATCATTTTGAGTTGCCTCTCTGAGTTTACTTTTATCTCATTGAGTTTCTTTGTATAGCCATTTTGAAATGTTTTATAGTTTTTGAAATGTTTATATATGAAATATAATCATATATGTATTTGTGATTGGGTTCTAGAGTGTTGTTTTCTCTTTGTGATGTCATACTCCCTAGATCTCTATTTGTCATGTGGCATCTTTTTTGGTCTGCCCATTTCGGTTACTTTGTGTTCCTGTTTTTTGTTTGTAAACATCTGGATCAATAACTTAGAAAGTTGAATTACCTTTACCAGCATGTAATTTATTAGCTTTGTTTTTTTAGCTTTATTTTATTTATTTGTTTTATTTTATTTTTTATTTTTGACCTTGCTTCCATAGGTACTCTAATTTCAGTTGCTTTGTAAGCAGGATGCTGTATGGGCAGGAAAGATGCAGTGTTGTATCAAACATTTTGAGAGGGATTGGTTTGTATTTGTGGCACTGTCAATGTGTTTTTCTTCAGGGTATCAGATCAAAGACTCAGTAGGCCGCCTATTTTAAATGTGCTGCACAAACTCAGCACCAGTCCTGAGGGGTGGGGGAATGGGAATGTGACTCAGAGTGACTTGGAGTTGTCCACTTTCTCGGGCTACTGGCCTGTGTGCACCACCTCAGCTCTCTATGTGGGCTTCTCTTGGACCAAGGTATATGCCTCCATACTATCTGTTCTCCCCTCCCCAGGACTCTTGCTGAGTCAACAGCCATACCTTCTATTTCCCACACTGAGCCACAGCCTCCAGGCCTCTCTACACCTACTTCTTTTCAATAAAGTATATGTCTCCTCCACATTTCTCTGATGCAGTCTGTGTTGGTCTCTGAAGTACAAGAGAGCAATAGAGAATGCCTAATATTAATCTATGTTAAGAAATAGTCATGAACAAGAAAACATCTGGGGAATAAATATTAAATATATAACATAAACTTCATCTTTCTAAAAGTGAAAACAAAATTCAATGTTAATCTAAGTTGATTCTGGTTAAATAAACCAATATTTCATTCTGTCTGTAGGGGACAGTCATTTTTTATAGTGAATGCTCAAAAATAATAACTACTGTGTAAAAAAAGAAAAAAATCAAAGCAGATATCAGGGCATTATGATGGCACTTTTCACAGATGACTGTGTAGTAGACACTTGGTTATTGTCTAGTCATTTTTCTCATTGTGAATAGCTTGTTTTTAAATGAGTTATAAATCAACACTTTTAGAAAGGAACTTCTTTCATTTTTAGTGATTGGTTCTGAAATGTGAGTGAGCAGTTGGCATGGTATACTGAGAGGGTCTCTATCGTACACTTTTTATTACTTCCCGCAAAGACAACTTTTCTTTAGTAAATGTCTTTGCCTTTCCAGTGATCTATGCTTTTAAAATACCTGCGTCACCAGAGTCTTTATTAAACAGACCACTGAAGCTCGGATTTATTAGAAATGAATTACCTATATTGTTACTATATTGTGTTTAATGTTCATGTGTGTGAAGTTTTTTATCATATGAAACTATTATTAGTGAAATCTATATAATTCCTTCATGAATAATTGATAATATCCACACATTCGATCTTGTGATTTAAAAAAAAGAATTTCGGTGAAGAAATGATTTTGTTATTGGGTACAAATGCCCTGTTTCTTTACATTTAATAATATGTAATTAGAATATATAAATTCTAGTTTTTTTAAAATCACAATTGTAGCATACTATCATGCAATAAATACTTCTTCAAATTTCCATAATATTTTTGTTTCCTTAGGCCAGTATACAAGTACGATAGGAAGCTGCAATTTTGAAATAACTTCTGAGAACTGGACCACAGCTTGTAGTCTTACTCAAGATTCTCAAGATGACTTGGACTGGGCCATTGCAAGTAAATCTGAAAAGTTGAGTCCAGGCTCTGATCACACACCAGGTAAATACAATAGAGAGACCTCGGCCAAATAACCCATGTGATTGGAAATCTTCTTTATTTGAGTAAATGTTGGGATGCATTATTTATGTCTGTGTGGGGGTGAAGCTAAATAGACTTATAACTCCTATTTTAATCCCTCAACTATTAAATAGATCCCTATACTAATAAGACCAAAGGAAACCCATAATTCATATTTTACAAGATTCACAGATTTTATTTAATCCAGCCTACAGGTGTTCTTGAAGTCCTTAATTGGAGGGCAGTCAGATTAATGCATGTAATAAGCAATGTATATAGTGAGCAATGATAAAAGTTCTTGTGCTGCTATAATAGCCAATAGCTGAGCAGTAATTTCATTCCAGTTTCTCTGAGATACCGGGGAAGATGTGTAAAAGTAAGTGGAAACAAAATGAATGAGCATCAACAATTTGACAAGTTGTACTTCCTGCCTTGTGATTAAGCTTGTAATTTTATTTACTTTTACTACTCAGCACTTCTCTTTTCTGAAGACTTTCTTAAGAATAAAAATAGCTTTTTTAAAAACTATTTTAGCATCAAACATTTTCTTAGAAGTAAATATAACCTAAGATATTTATGAAGGTTAATTTTATATGTCAACTTGGAGGTACTTTTAGAATGAGATTAAGTCTTTATTCTTTATTTGAGTGGGTCTATGCAATTGGTCAAAAACTTGAATAGAGTAAAAAAAAGCTCCCTAAGCAAGGGTACTTTCCCAACATACTGCCTTTGAACTTTGAACTTTACTTGTACCATCGGCTCTTGTAGATCTCCATCTTGCTGGTCCACACTGCAGATTTTAGACTTGCCAGTGTTGATAGTCATGTGGACCAATTCCTTGTAATATATGTCTTTCTGTATTTATATGCATCCTATTGGTTCTGTTCTTCTGGAGAACCCTAACTTATACAATAGTCCTCAAAACAATTTAACCATAGGTAGGCACAATGAAAAAGAATAAGACTATATGTAATTAAAATAATTTTTTATTAGTAAAGAATATAAGATTCACCTAGCTATTTTATGACTGTGAAAAGAGGACAATAATTTTATGTATGTGTTCCAGCAAAATTGCACATATAATGTCCCAAAACAGCATAGGTATTCATTCTTGTTTTAAAGTTGTTTAATTCATCTTCTGATTGGCCTGCTAAATTATATTACTTATGCTTTTTACTAGATTTTTTTCATCAACTTTACATTATTAGGATATCTTTTTTCTAAAATATTTAAATATAAATAAGCAAGAAAAGGAAAATCTTCTCTATAATACTAATAGAGTGATGTAGTCATCAGTACAGATTGTATTTGTATATCCTGCCATTCTTCCTTAATGGACATATTTGCAAATAAAAAATGCGGTTTTACTTTATTTAGTAATTTTTCAAAATATGGGTTGAATAAGTTTATGAGTCATTCTTAGCAACATAGTTTTAGTATAGCAGCCTACTTTTTGGATATGTCATAATGTAAAATTATACAATAGAAACTCCTTAAATAATTTCCAAAAACCCTAAAATAAACATTCACAACAATGAGTATACATTTTCTTCTATTCATGAAACATAATTTTTGCTCTCTTTATGATAGTCCTGGAGGATAAACATGCTTTTCTCTTCTTAGAGAAATGATAAGAAATAAGTCTATTTTCATGTCTGCTAATCCAGATAGTAACATTTAGATACAAATGCCTCTGAGTTCTTTCCATAACATCTACAGCAATCTCTTCCAATCATAAGACAGCATTTAAAACTAGAGTGTATCTGCTAGTAAAATGTTACTAATGGTACAAAAAGAAAATTTGCGGAAAAGGTAAACAGAATAATCAGTGGACATGAGAAGGGTTCCATGCATTGTTCAAAAAGACAAACATGAATGATCAAATTGATACCTTTAAATGGAACAATTAGGGTCTATGAATAGGCATATTCATTTTCTTTTTTTTTTATTTGCATAGTTTAAGTAAGTTCCTTAACAACCATTTGAGAAAATCTGGCTATTTATGTAATATTGTATAAAAGTAATGTTGTCCGCAGATAAAGAAAAGCAATCATTCTGACAAATTTCTTTATACTCGGACTTGTAAATCACTACTTGAAACAGTTTGTTTTTACACAGTGCTGTCTTCAAAGCTGCCCGATTTTATTAGCCTCAATACCCTAATGTGGCTCACTGGACTTGCTTAGGTATCTCTGAGACAATGGGCTGCTAAATGAATTGTAAGGATGTTAATTAATTTTGACCCTCTGGGAAAAACAAAATTCTTTAAGAGAATTCTAACTTGTCCATGGTCTAAGTATTGCAACATTGCTGAGAATTAAAACTTATTTATAGATCTTTTCACTTACTGTTACCAAGGTGAAAAATTAGAAACATTTGGGGGACATTTTCAGTGCCTAACACGGGTCTATTTATGAGCCCTTTTGGGACCATTGCTATAGTTGTAGAGAGAAACTACAAACATTAATGCACTCTCTAGTCTGCACTCTCTAATCTTGAGAGCTTGGACCTATTATATATGCATTTAACTGTAAGAGTGACATTTGCATGACATGAATTAACAAAGGTTTAATGCAAAAAGCTGCTATCTCTTTTTCTCTTCATAAATTTATTTTACTTTTACTTGTATAATGAACCATCTCCACAATTAGACTATAAACTCCAGTAGGGCAAGGGTTACATATTTTGCTGTTTATGTATTCTCTCCAGAATTTAAGACTAACTAGTACTTAATACTTTTGTAGGTCTCATTATTGCTTGAAAATATCTCCTTTTGTATTCACTAATGGCAAAATATTTTAGATTAATAAATACAACAAACACTTCCTGAGTGCCTACTAAATATCCCACACTGTATGCTGGAAATTGAAGGAGTGAGTTAACAAGATATTTTTTAAGTAATTAGGATGGAATATGCTACCTGTTAAAATACACATGCTTACTATCATGCAATTTCATATTCACAACCCAAGGTGAAAATATTCCTGCAAACAATCTTAGTGTACTAATGTTGTGATGTGTGTAATAGTTTAAAGCAGTAAGTGTTCAATAAATATAACTTAATTGACATTGTTTGACAGAACCCCTGCAAATCATAACTATACTTCCTGTTGGGTGCATAGGACAGGTATCCATATTCCTGCTTTATAGATGAGGAACAAGAGAAGCTAGATGAATTTTCTAAACCTGAATAATAAGTTATAAAGCTAGAACTGAAGCCATATGGAACCTCATCAAAGCCCTTGTTCAGGCAGTTACTGTAACATGCCCTGTCTTTGTGTATGGCTCTATCTAAATCCCCTAGCCCCTGTGTTTGAGGAACATCTACTTCATTCTTGGTTATAGCACCATCTCACCCTGTTCTATGTTAGAGTAGGAGACTCTCATATTCATTGGCTTGGGAGGTTTGTGGATTGATCAGGGATGTGGAGTTAGAGATATGAAAAGCAGACTTTGCTCAGTATATAACAGACTACTCACTCTGATCTTATTCACACACTTTTTGCTAGTTAGTGATTTAGGCACTTGGAATACTTGTTGAACAAGCAGGGAATTATCTCTGCCACCATGTGACTGACCTTGTAACAAGGAGATAGAAAACCAATATCAAGCATTATAAATTTAAAAAATTTGTATAGATTTTTGGAGGTTGATGAGTGCTGTGGGAAAAAATAATCAAGTGAAACAGTAAAAGAAAGCCCAATCAAGAGTCAGGAACCAGTGGGAAGTGACTTCAGAATTAATGATCAGTGAAATAAGCCAGAAAGAAAGAGAAAAATATTGAATGGTTTCACTTATAACAGGAATATAGGGGAGCCAAATAAGAAAGCATCATTCAGCAGGGAAGGAGGGGAGGGAGAGGGCTCAAGAGGGGGGAGGAGGGGAACACGGAGGACTATGGTGATGGCTCCACGGGTGAGCAGGTGGTGGGTAACTTATGGGGAATACGTAATAATGTAAAAGATACGAATAACAAAAATAAATATCTATTATATTAAAAAAAAGAATTAAGGGGAAGAAGTGGATAAGTTAAAGAAAATTTCAGGTATAATTCCTAGAATTGATGACATCTGCTTTACTATTCTTGGTTTTATAAAAGGCTGTGGATAGGTGTTGAATAGTTGTTCTTATCAATTCATGAAAAGCCAAATAAAAGGATTCATTTTTCAAATAAATGAAGAAGAAATTTCAGATGGATTTAGAGAAAAAGTACTGACATCTGTTCAATGTTTCCTGAGAGTCAGAAACTATAAAAGAAGCTTTCCATGTTTTCTTATTTAATCCTTTTAAAACATTGTGATATAGAAGATACTAAATTCTTAGGAAAATTAAAAAAGTTGACCAAGTCACAGAGGTGACTAAGTAAAGGGATTGGCATAGTAAACTTTCCGACTCAAAAGAATTTCTTCCATAGCTGTGTTTATGATAGCCACTAGCCATATGGAACCACTGAGCCTTTGAACTGTGGCTGAGCCAAATTGAGAGACATTATAAGTGTAAAATACATCCCAAATTTCAAAGGTGAAATACAATAAAAGCAGAATATTAAAAAATCATGAATAATTTGAATATTGATTATATGTTGACATGATAAAATTTTGTATATATCGGGTTTAATAAAACATTTTACTAAAATATCACATTCTCTTTTTACTTTTTTAAATGTGACTACTAAAAATTCCAAAACCACACATGTGGCTCACAGTATGTTTCTATTGGACAGCGCTATTCTTTGTATACTTTATAGGTAGGGAAGACTTTCTTTTCTATCAAGTGAACAAAACACTGGAATTGACTACAAAAATAATGAGAAGTACCCATTTCGGCATATTTTTGGAGATGGGCAATCTTTGGATTATAAAGTCTCACACTTGCAGCTAAGAACTGCAGTGATGATGTAGTTAATTTCCAATCCACTGTAAGCAAAGTATAATTTTATAAAAAAACATACAACAGACAAAACTAAACCAAAACTAATCCTAGAAATTTGACGACAGAACTGAGGCTAACAAAGGGAAGAGCATAAGAGGTGGAGAGCATTGGAGGTCTGGGGCCCAGTGCACTATGGGTCTTTGCTGGTGGATGTAAGGTAACATACATTTGATGAGGTGTGAACCTCTATACCCTTATATTGTACACAGTGTTGTAAACTAATGTCATCTAAATAAAAAATAAATAAGACCAATAAAAAAACTTATGAAAAGCAAAGTGGTTTAATTATAATAATTTAACCTAAATCTGTAACACATATATTTAAAAAGTGCATCCTAATAATTAAACACTAACATGTGGTCACCTTATAAGTCCAAATTTCTAAGTCCAAAAATACCACTTCATTAATTATTGCACAAATATAATAGTACCTTGTTCCATAATTTTCAAAAATACCACTGTAATTCTATTTCCCATATTTTCTTTATGTGCTTTTTAAATGTATAGAGTTCAAGGTTGATATTTTGTTATTTTTATGAAATTGAAGAGTCTCTGATGTATTAGAGAATATTTATGGTAGCGTCTCTATGAAGGCCAGCTTTGTTTCCATAATTAATTATACAAAACTACTCTAGATCTTTATATACACATTTTGTATTCTTATAGGATCTGCCTATTCAGCAATTTTTTCATGATTACCATAATGCAATAATTCTTGGTAAAATAGTTCTTTATGAAATGTTTTCTTGTTTCACTAGGAGACAGTCAGATTCTGAAAGTTCTTGAATAGGAAGGCATATAAAGCAAGTAGGGGGTGTCCTACTCTGTTCTACTTAATTGTTAAGAGTTGTTCATTACTTGGACTTACCCTAGTTACCCTGATGTTTAACATAGCTACAAAATATGTACATAGTTATTCTAATTTTCTTTCATTGCCGTTATTTCCCTTTATTATGTTGAAGTTATGCATGATAGAATTTATAGATACCAGTATTTTTTTCCCATTTCCCCCTACATTTACCTCCTTTATTTCTTTCTCCTTCACTTCTATTATGCCACTGAACTATGTGCATTAGGGAAAAGGAGATTTTTATCAAGGTGCATGATATGGAATATTAATATAAAATCAGTAACAATAAATATGATAACTATTTTTCTCTGACTTCCTAATATTATTTTGACAGACATTATTATCATCCTTTAAAAGTAATTTTCCCTTGGTATTTTCTGAATATTATATTAATTCAATGGTTAAGTAAATAGTTTAGAATATGATACTGCTAAGTTTTTTACTTTCATACAGTACAGATGAAGAGGATGTTTTATTGTTATTGTTTTTTCTTTTTAAGGAATAACATACTATATGAAATAAAAACTTGTATATAAATAGATAGAATAAGTTTGTCATCAAAAACTGATGTGATTTTATGTAGCTACTACCCATTCATTGAGTACCACTCTTTGTGCACCTGACAGTGGAGATTTTTCTGTTTTAGGTCTTACAAGGTTCTTGATGCTCTGACAGTTTGTCAGTTACAGTTTGTGTCTCCAAAGGTGGTTCCTCCTCTGGGGGTTATGCTCCACTAAGTTGTGGTTCTCTCTCTCTGTGTCTCCAGTTAGGGGGACAACTGTTTATTCTCTGACCTCTATTCACTGATGTGTCTTAAAAGAGTTTCTGATTTTCAGTTTTTCAACAATTTGTTGTTGTTGCTGTCACTGATGCCTTCCATGTTCCTTACACACTGTACTAGAAATGGGAAGTATCCACCCCATTGTTTTGAGGATGTTCTTTGCTACTCTAGACTGATTTCTTTTTCTGCCAGCATCTCTCCATTACATTCTTTAATATACAAATAGAAGGGCACATCCTCTGTGAAGTATTTTCTTATCTACCAAATGTAAACCATCTTTTATCTTTTTAACTACATAACATTTATGATCTACATCAATATTTGGTATTATACAATGTGCTGTATATTATTGTTCTTATTCCCATTTGATATGATAACTATGAGACACAGTAGTGATAAAGTGATTTGCCTAAATTGACAAAGCTTCTTAAGTATCAGAATTTGAATTTATTTTTTAAAATATATATATATTTATTATTATTTATATCTTTTACATTATAGTGCTCCCCATAGGTTACCCACCACCGTTTCACCTATGAACCATCACCATAGTCCCTTGTGTTCTTTTCTCCCCCGTATTAAACCCTTATCCTCCCCTCCCTCACTGAATGTCTCTCTCTTATTTGGTTTCCATAACAGAATTTGAATTTGAACCCAGACAATCTGACTCAGAACTTATCTTCTAAGTAGAACAAATTATTAGCTTTTATTGTTAGGTTCTTTGATGTATGTTACATATTTCTTCCACCTAACTTTCCTATCTCAATAAACACCCAAATGCAAGGAATTTGGTACCTTCTATTCAATAGTGGTCCAAAAGATAATTGTAATTAATTGTCTTATTTCCACTACTGGAATCATCTTTAAGTATATTCTTTAAATTTCTAAGGCGAGCAACAAAAATTTGCAAGTAGGTTCTAAGTTCTTACCACAACTCCATGATGCTAAAATACCTACTATAATTATCCTTACTTGTGAGTCCTAGAGATTATAGTAGTCTACCCGAAGTCACATACCCGAAGTGACAGAATCAGGACTTGAGTCAAAGCCTACAGCTTCAGTGGGTCCAACTTAACCAGCGGACAACCCTGCCCACAGTTTCTGTTCATTACATAGACATTAAGAGAATCTGGTAATCCTACGTTCTGTTTCAATGAAAAGAAATGTTCTCTTTTTTTTGTTTGCTTTCCACATTCTGATGGATCTGAAATCTAGACAAAATCAAAGTTCTTACTTTCTATCACTTATATAGAGAAAAGTGTCTATAATTTATTTTATTATGGCTAGGAAACTTGTTTCTTTTTTAAACTCAATTTTGCAAATAAAACCAAGTTACACCCATACTACTAAGTCACCACATATTTCCAAAGCCATCATGACAAGAAAATGAATGGTTCATAAAAAGGTTCTTCAGAGTTCTTACAGTGAGGGTGAAAGATTCAGAACCTGTTCCTAACTACCCTGGGAGGAAGTGCCAGCCAATCCCATATGTATCTCACCTTCATGTGATTGCGATGTCCTTGCTGCTCAGCAAATTAGAAACTTTTACAATCAGATGAATGTACCCTGTGGTGGCATGTCATAACCAGAAATTTCATTTTCATATCCACCAAATGCATGCCAAAGGGCAAAATTTATAGCACCAAATTTATTAATAAGAAATAGTATTAAATTGTAACTTTTTGCTGAAAATTATTTTTTAAGAGATAGCAATTACTCTCAAAAATAAATAATACCTAGCAATTAAACTTTTGGAAAAAGTCGTAATGAAAAAAACCCTAAATCCATTCATTGTGCAGCTCATTAATAAGTAAATAAAAGCAATGTAATGACCAGTGTTTCTATCAAATACCACGAGCAAATTCCATTTGACTTCAGAGGTCCGGTGTCTGTGGTTGCCAGTTATGACAACTTTAAGGAAACTTTTGTTCTCTCTTGGAGCATATTTACATTTCATGGTCTTTAAAACTTTCAGACGAATGGCAAGTAGCTGGAAAATCTGGGAGGGAAAAGAAAGTACAAAAGGAAATTGAGGACATTTCAACTGATAGTCATTATGCACCCTTCTATTTTAGAGTGAGAGACAGGCAGAAATTATAGAGAGTATGGAGCCACGCTAAGTCTGATTCTGAAGAAGGGAACGTTTTGCTATTTTGAAAGAGAGGCATATTGCATAGCATTTTAAAAAGCCATTAGGCAGCTTTATTTTATGAGCAAGAAAAAAAGGCTAAAATTGCCTACAATTTAAAGCAGGGAGTGAATTCAGATCACTTGAAGTGGGAAATTGTTTTTTATGATTTGACCCTAGTGCAAGTGTGAGTATGATTCTTCTGAGGGCACTGAAGCTGTAAAAATATAGCTTTCTAGTATTAACTGTCTTTTAAAAAAAGAGATGTCAAATGTATTATTTTGTAGCATGATAACTCACTAACTCATTTTCAAAAACTCAAGAGTGTATCTAGTAATATCTAAAAGACAAATCAGAATCTTTACTCCTGCCGACACCAAAGCAAAAACAAAAGTCTCTGAAACATGGTGCTGGGTGCTGAATATCGCTAATAATTTTGGCACCAATGTCAAGTGATGTGGTGATTTGAACAAAGTGCACTTTGACAAGTAATTTACACTATCTGACATGAAATGCAACTCAAATTCTTAAACTGTGTTCAATTCGTTGAAGAAATCTAAGGTAAAAATTGAATATTAATGAAAAACATCTATTTAGTGCCTGAGTCTAATTAAAATGTGAAATATAATATCTGTACCCTAAGAGTCCTAAGAACTTGTAATCATAACATCTCTATAAGAAAAATACTGAAAGTGTACAGTTGTATCAGGAGACAGGGAGTTTGGGGAAATGTAAAATTCAGACTGTGTAAGAATCCCCACGTTTCAAAGTACTTTATCTGGTAATTAAAGTATGATAGATTTCACAAGCTTAATTGAATATATCCTGATAAAATATGAGATTAACTTTTTAAATGACCAAGAATCATCTATAAAATAGTCAAAAGTTAAAACAACAAACAATAGGATTTCCTTCTATAAAAATCTGTCCCATGAACCTTATTGATCTCTCCATCGAGTCACATATAAAAAAAGTGAGATAGTTTAATGATTTATCATTAAATTCTAAATGTATGGTGGCATTTGAGACTTGTAGGCTTTATTATCTGCTTGAAAAAATTCTGAACTTTGTGTGGAAGCTAGATTGACCTTCCCCAAGGATTTTGCTAGATATAAATAGGTGGTTTTCAATGAAGCAATTGAAAGTTTATAAATGTTTAAAGTAGGTCTTGTCTGAACTTGCTAGATAAAGAATGAATCTTTTTCTGAAAATATAATTCAAGGTAAAGTTTATAAATGGGTGGTACATAGTTCCTGGATAATTCATGTTTCTATTAATAATTTTAAAATGCTAAACAACTTTTCACTTTTATGTTTCTCAAGAATAAATATGGCATTGCAACAAGTCTATTCCCCTTGCAAAGTCAAACATAGGTAAGCTAGACTTTCAGAATCTAAATTCTCCAAAGATCAAATTTGCTGTGGTTTTGAAATTGTCAGGGAGAGTTTTATATTCTTAAATTTTGTAATGGATAAAATTTCACGTTTGCATGCACTAGTACATCAACCAGGAAATGACTTTCTGATTTTTGTGCTCAACTGCAGGAATTTGTAGCAACAGCATTGAATATGCAAAGTATAAGAGGTTAGGTACACTTTGAAAACTCACCCAAGTTCCATTACTACTAAATGAAATCACTGATGCTGATGTTGAGCCTTACATAACACTGTGTTTGTGTTATACAGAAATACATATGCTGCAATAAAATGGTGGGTTATTGGAATCACCAGTGAATTGCACTTTTTCTTCAATGAGTTACTTGTACAATGCAAACATGAGCTTATTCTACATTCCTTTCAATTATCCCATGTCTTTGCTAAGCTGGATTTCTATAGTTGCTGTGAAAAATGTATGTTCTAAGGACAATATGTTTGGAATAGGAAATAAACGAGGTGCTATTGAATTGAATTTAAGATTCGAGAATGTGTGCAATGCCCAGCAGGCACACACTTCAAATTTTGTCTGTTTAAGAATGAAATAAAAGTTTACATTTCCTTTGCATGTGTTACCTTTTCAAGTGCCTGAAATGTAAGAATAATAAGTATAAAGTTGTTTTGACTTAAATACTTAACAAGCAAAACTGTTTTACTCACTTAAAACTGACAATTTTGAGCAAGTTAGGAGAAAAGTTATACTACACACCTTTAGAATCAACACAAATATGTTTTAGCTACATGTATGAGTAACATCATATGATCATAGTTGTGCTTGCATGTGATCATATAAATCACATGATCATAGCGACTTTTTAAATTTTGCTTCAAAATAATACATGTTATTGATATCTGACTCATAAAAGGAAAATGAGTGTTTAATTTTATGTGTTTGGGAAAATGGAATTTGTATTTTGTTTATATTCTGCTTCATGCTATAAGACATATTGCACTGAAAAAAAGGTATATTCTTCTATTTCAAGGTCATGGCCAACACTTCCTGTATGTCAACTCTTCTGGTTCCAAAGAAGGATATACTGCAAGAATCATTACTTCCCAGTACTTTCCAGCCAGCCTTGGGATATGCACTGTCCGGTTCTGGTTCTACATGGTTGATCCCAGGCAGGAGGGAATATTAAAGGTACAAAAGGCAGACAGAAATTTATATTTCACTGAAATATTCATAACGTGCTTCAACATTTTTGATAGTCACAAAACACAAATGCAGACTCCATTAATTTCTCATTTCTTTCTGAGGTAATGGGATTTTGGCGAGCCATGCTGTCATTCATCATAATCTCATTCAAGATTTATCTCATTCGTGACTACCACCTGAACTCAATTACGATACATTCCGTATAAAATATTAGTGATAAAAGAGTACAGGCAGATTCAACATGTATCTTCTAATGGCAAATTAGATAGGATCAATAAATAAATGTTAGAGGATAGGTAATGATGAAGAGAATTACCTTCCCTAAACAAAGTAAAAACAAAGCAATTTTAAGATTTTAAATATAACAGCTCGCACTAAAAACGTGTGTGCCAATTTAACCTAATTTATGACAAGATCTGCTTCAAAAGCAAATGTCTTCAAAGAAACAAGTTAAAAATTATTCTTTTCATCATATGGGAAATAAATGAGCTTTTCAATCAGCATAAACCAATTTTTGAGATCTTAATTTATAATTAAAATAAAATTATTTATATGTCAAAGCATAACATTTAGTGTCATTGCTTTGATTAGTACAATCATGTTGCTTGAATAAATACAATTGGAATTTTTGCTTTTATCGCAAATATTTGCCTTTGTAAATGATAGCAGCTATTACTAAGTGAATTCTATCGTTCAAGCTGTATATTTTAAACTTTATATGTGTTACCAAGTTTACTTCTTACAATTTCCCAAAGGTAGTAAGGGCTGACATCTCACAGATCACCCTCTATAGTTTAAAGCAGGAGAAATTTCTGTTTATTCCCTGTGACGATCCTAGTCTCATGAACTTCAGAATAAGAAGTTTAGCAAAGAAGAGGAATCTCACCCCAGTGCAGACTTGCCTCTCAAATACACAGTGGCCGTGAACCCTGAGGGGTGGGCTCTCCGAGGCACAGGTGCCAGCAATAGCCAGGTATTTGAGACATTTTGGAAAGGGTATTTGATGGACCAATCAGCAGCTACCCTCACCTCTCACATAACTATATGATAATCATATGTGTGGTTGAATAATGAATCAATGAAATATGGTAAACAGTTCCTAATAAGAGGGAAAATGTATATTTTAGTTTTGCATTCACTTAACCAGGGTGCTAGGATATCTATTAATACAGTGACATAGTAATTTACAAAATGATAGCCTGTGTTAATTAGTTGCCCAAAAGGCTCTGGTTATTCCCAAGAGATGTCACTACATAGGCAAGTAATTTCAAAATTATCACTTGTAATGCAGAAATTCTTCTAGATGTGTATTGAGTAAAAAGAAAAATGAGAAAAATTTTGAGTTTCAACTGGAAAAATAGATTAAAAAAAGTTTAATATAGACTTGTCTTTATATAAATGTGTACGCAAAATTAAATAGATACTAGTTTGTAAAGTGTATCCTTTAAACAATGTACACTTGAGATTTTTTTGTTTCATTCTTTATTATTAATGTTTCCCTTAACAATATATTTTTATGACATTATGTTGTTATGAAAGTTGTTCAGTATTCCAGCTACAATTTTATTATTTTATTAAATTACATTTTAACTTATGTTCCCTTTCATTCCTCTTATATGCTGAACTTCTTAGTCATTGTTTTCATAAATGGTGGCATGTTACTTATAAAGGGCAACTTTTAGAATAATATTAAGAGAGAAAAATATCAAATGGTTTCACTTATAACAGGACTATAAGGAAACCAAATAGAGAGAGACAATCAGCGGATGGTGGGGGGGGCTTGCGGGGGTAGGGGAGGAAAAGGGCACAAAATGGAATAGAAAAGAACAGAAGGGACCATGGAGATGGATCACGGGTGAATTGGTGGTGGGCTACCCAAGGGGAATACAAAGTGTAAAAGACATAAATAACAATAAAAATATATATTTATAAAAAAATAAAAATAAATAAATAAATAAAATGAATCAAAGCATTTTTAGTGACTTTCTCCCTTTCTGAGGACATATGCATAAATCTCCTTATATTCTATTAGTGTTCCTTATTTTAATCTAATAAGTCCTATTGAATAGAATAGAAAGGCATTAGCTGTGCCTAGTATGCCAAGCGTTTGCTAAACTGTGTGCATGACACAGGATCCTGCAATGGGATACGCCTAGGAGAGTTTGTCAAACAAATGTCATCTATCAAGGCAAGGATCATGGGCTTATACTAATAGCAAAGCAAAGGTAGACCTGTAATTTTGACAGCAAAGAGATACACTGATATCTCAGAAAGGGAAAACTATGCTAAGAAGGGCTTGTGTATCTTCCATTGTAGGTAATGGAAAAATAAAGCTTAAAATGATACAAAAAAAAAAAAAAAGAAATCACTTCTGTAAGTTGCTCTTAAATTATAAATTAGACAGGAAAGGAATTCATCCCCCCTGGCAAATGCAAAGGTTGACACTGAAGAGGAGCTAATCTAATTTGACCTTCAAAATAGACTATCTCTTTAGAATATAATAAGAGCAGAAAAAGAAAAGTGACCTTAAGTTGAATAGTTATGCTGCTAAAAATTAAAATCAAGTCACAGTTTTAAGACAGAGATGTGGGAATTTGAAAAGAAGGTTTTTCTTATACCTGCCTATAAACAGACTAAGTGTGAAGTCACCTTGAAGAAAAACCAGAAATCAGCTTTCTTAGAAGTTCATTCAGCTTACCTGAACATGACTTTAAAACAATTAATATATTCAGAGTTAAAGCAACTTTTCTATTACATTTTTATTTCATGAAGTCTGCCAATCTTTATTTTCCTTATAGATTATAGCCCTAACGCATTGCTTAAGAAGTCTTTGCCAGTCGTAAAATAACAACATATTCTCAGTTAGCATTTAATTTTGATTTCTAGTTTTAGTTAATTCCACTTTGTGTATTTATTGTGAGAGGTTAGAATCTAAAGATGTTTTTTCTAAATAGCAAACCGGTTCTTCCAACACCATTGAATCTGTACTGTGTCTGCCCCCTGTTAATTGGACCTGCCTCTATTATCATAAGTGAAATTCCTATTTCCATATGTAAATTTTCTTCAGGTGTATGAAAAAATGATTGCTTAGTTAGACACAAAGGTAGATAGATTCATAGAAAGATGACAATAGCAGTAGATTCAATAAATCATAATTATATCCTGACTCATTATTATTAATTAATTTGTCAATTTAGGGAAAAAATTAAATATTTTACATTTCTCCAGTATAATTATAAAAGTCTGTTTGTTTTTTGTTTTTGATCAGTTTCAGTCATTTATATTTCAAGGACCTATGTATGTCTTGATTATTTCTCCAGGATTTTCAAATTTCCTATTTTTCTCTCAGGAAGAGAGTAAAGTAGTCTTCTGTAACCTCAGATTTCATAAATTTCCCTGGAAATTTGATGGTCCTTCATCATTTTTCAGCTTAGGAAGATTTTCATCTGTGATTTATTTGATTAGCTCGTTCTGAAAAAACATGAGACAGATGTTTAACCTCTGGATCTGCCGTTGCTATCCCTAGAATATGTTCTCAAAGTTTTTGTTTCTTGGTAGGATCACTTGGTTCAGTTTTCCAGTTCACTTTTTGGAATTTAGTTTGTATTAATTCCGGGGGCAGGAGCGTTATTTTAGCAATAATTTTGTTAATTTCCAAGAACTCTAAAACTCTAAATCCTTTATCTTCTTCATAATTAGATTGTTCTACTGTATAGATATGATGGATTCCCCAGTTTTGAAGGGAATTAATTATATTTCTTTTTATATTTTCATTTATTCTATTTGCCATGTTCCTTATGGTGTTCTGTGTTCTGTTTATTTAATGTCTCCCTTTTAGAATTTTCCTCAACTGTCTGGTTCTTTCCTATGTTTCTGTCCCTATGTGTGGATGAGACCAGATTGAATGGTACTACTGTATACATTTTATTTTTTCCTTTCTGTTACAGTTTCCTAAGAGTAGCCATCATGAAAAGCCACTGGGTTTTGTCATATGCATTTTCTACATCTATTGACAGGTTATGATTTTTCTTCTATAGTCTGCTGATTTGATGGATTACATTAATCAATTTTCTTGTTATCAATCTAACATAGATTGATATGTCACCTAGTGGTTGTATATAATTACTACTTTAATACATTGTTATGTACAGTATGCTAGTATTTTGTTAAGGATTTTGCATCTATATTCTTGGGAAATATTGGTATGTCATTTTCCTTATAGTACTGTTTTTGGTATTGATATTAAGGTAAACCCAGCCTCACAGGATTAATATGGAAATGTTCTTCCTGCTTTTATTTTTTGGATAAGATTGTAGATAATTGGTATGATTCCTTTCTTTCATGCTGGGTGGAATTTACCAGTAAATCCATCTGAGTCTGGTGCTTTCTGTTTTGGAATTTATATTATTGATTCAATGTCTTTAATATAACAAGCCTGTTCAAATATCATTTTCACAATGTTTGAGTTTTAGTAAGTTTGCCTTTCAAGAAATTGATCTATTTCAACTATACTATCAATTTTGTGGGCATTAAGCTGTTGATAATAATCCTTTATTGCTCTTTTAATTTTCATGAATGCAAGTGATAGTTCCTCTTTTTTTACAGTATTAATAATTTTAGGCTTCTTTTTTAATTTGGGCAATCTGATTTGAAGTTTAACAGTTGTATTGCCCTTTTCAAAGAACTAGCTTAGATTTTTTTTTAGATTTTCTTAGTTTCTATTATGCAATTAATCTTTTTTATTTATTTATTTTTATTAATATGTATATTTTTATTGTTATTTATATATTTTACATTTTGTATTCCCCTTGGGTAACCCACCACCAATTCACCCGTGATCCATCTCCGTGGTCCCTTGTGTTCTTTTCTACTCTATTTTGTGCCCTTATCCTCCCCTCCTCCCACCCCCCCCAAGTGTCTCTCTCCTATTTGGTTTCCCTATAGTCCTGTTATAAGTGAAACCATTCCATATTTTTCTCTTTCTTCCCGGCTTGTTTCGCTGAGTATGATCCCCTCTAATTCCATCCATGTCACTGCAAATTGCATGTGTTTATCTTCTTTGAACACTGAATAGTATTCCATTGTGTATTTGTATCACATCTTCTTTTTTCTTTTTTTTTTAAGATTTATTTATTTATACATACAAGCTGGGGTACAGGCCAGAGGCGTGGGGCAGAGAGAGGGTTCACCAGAGACAGAGTGGGGAGCAGAACAGGCAGATTAGAAATACACTGCTGAGGGGAGCAGCGGGCAAGGCAGGAGAGGTCTTCCGGGCCATGTGGGATTCTCCCTGGCCAGGCGTTGAACTCGCATCGCGAGCTGTGGACAGCTCCACAGCGCAGCGCTCAACCGCTGTGCCACTAGGGAGGCCCTGTACCACATCTTCTTGATCCAGTCATCTATTTTTGGACATCTGGGTTGCTTCCATACCTTTGCTATTGTGAACAGTGCTGCAATGAACATACGGGTGCATGTATCCTTTTGGATTAGTGTTTTTGTGTCCTTTGGGTAGATTCCCAAAAGTGGTATTGCTGGGTTGTATGGAAGCTCCATGTTTAGCAGTTTGAGGAATCGCCATACAGCTTTCCATAGTGGTTGGACCAGTTCACATTCCCACCAGCAGTGTAGAAGAGTTCCTTTTTCTCCACATCC